>CAXITT010000316.1:887293-903599 GCA_964033795.1 Lymnaea stagnalis | reverse complement strand
TGTGACACAGTGATGAGATGGAGAGGGAGTTTGGTTGTGTGACACAGTGATGAGATGGAGAGGGAGTTTGGTTGTGTGACACAGTGATGAGATGGAGAGGGAGTTTGGTTGTGTGACACAGTGATGAGATGGAGAGGGAGTTTGGTTGTGTGACACAGTGATGAGATGGAGAGGGAGTTTGGTTCTGTGACACAGTGATGAGATGGAGAGGGAGTTTGGTTGTGTGACACAGTGATGAGATGGAGAGGGAGTTTGGTTGTGTGACACAGTGATGAGATGGAGAGGAAGTTTGGTAGTGTGACACAGTGATGAGATGGAGAGGGAGTTTGGTTGTGTGACACAGTGATGAGATGGAGAGGGAGTTTGGTTGTGTGACACAGTGATGAGATGGAGAGACAATGTGGGTTTGTGACACAGTGATGAGATGGAGAGATAATGTGGTTTTGTGACACAGTGATGAGATGGAGAGACAGTGTGCTTCTGTGACACAGTGATGAGATGGAGAGACAATGTGGGTTTGTGACACAGTGATGAGATGGAGAGACAGTGTGCTTCTGTGACACAGTGATGAGATGGAGAGACAGTGTGGGTTTGTGACACAGTAATGAGATGGAGAGACAATGTGAGTTTGTGACACACTGATGAGATGGAGAGATAATGTGGTTTTGTGACACAGTGATGAGATGGAGAGACAATATGGGTTTGTGACACAGTGATGAGATGGAGAGACAGTGTGCTTCTGTGACACAGTGATGAGATGGAGAGACAGTGTGGGTTTGTGACACAGTAATGAGATGGAGAGACAATGTGGGTTTGTGACACAGTGATGAGATGGAGAGACAGTGTGCTTTTGTGACACAGTGATGAGATGGAGAGACAGTGTGCTTTTGTGACTCAGTGATGAGATTGAGAGACATTGTGCTTCTGTGACACAGTGATGAGATGGAGACACAACTATACACTTAAAGAGAGTGCCAGAAATGTAGAGAGTTCGGTAGGGGGAGGGGTGGTGTAAACAGAAAAGAGATACAGAAAATCCCTCGTGGCAAACCTCAAGGAATCATTCAACCAGTGGCGTCGCCCACCTGCGGCACGCGTGTAGAAACGGCATGACTGGCAATTTTTTCAGTTGCAGGCGGAAGAACGCAATATTAATTTAAATCATCCTCCCAAAAAAATGTGTCTTCCAATTTTGACTTGCAGGTTGCACGCTAATCAAAGTAGAGATGCTTGTCT
Organism: Lymnaea stagnalis; assembly: GCA_964033795.1. Classification (NCBI taxonomy): domain Eukaryota; kingdom Metazoa; phylum Mollusca; class Gastropoda; family Lymnaeidae; genus Lymnaea; species Lymnaea stagnalis. The sequence continues at coordinate 902,363 of CAXITT010000316.1, read as the reverse complement.
CGCGCCAATTTCACCAAAAGGTTGCACGCTAATCAAAGTAGAGATGCTTGTCGCGCGCCAATTTCACCAAAAGGTTGCACGCTAATCAAAGTAGAGATGCTTGTCTCGCGCCAATTTCACCAAAAGGTTGCACGCTAATCAAAGTAGAGATGCTTGTCTCGCGCCAATTTCACCAAAAGGTAGCCGACGTCTGTTTAAAAACCATGTAAATCAGTTGTTGTTTTTTAAAAACGTGAACGAGTTGTTTGCTTCAAAAATGAATTAAATCACCTCATTCTCGCCACGTCCATAAGTTACTTGAGTCCCATGTTTAAATGCGGAGTAGCGCACATCTCTCACACCAAAACTACCCATTAAATAATAGAAAGAAAAAATGTATTCCGGAATATCCTCCGGAAAACTCCCTTCTTTAGCCGACGTCGGTCTATTATTCATCTTTGTATGACGTCAGCACATGCGTTTTCCGCCTAACTTTGCGTTTCATGGCGGTGATTTTAAACTGTCACAAATTAGAACTCATTAGCGCATACCGCTGTCAATCCCATCCCAAACTAAAACACATAACCCTCAAGCACTTGTTGGGTTGACTCATTTGCACTGATGGAAAAAAAACGGGGACACGGGTTATTTTAAGCGGTCGAGACAACTAATCAAAATATATATGTCATTAGAAACGCGGCTCTGAAACTAGACTAGAGTTTCACGCAGACGGTAACGTTCCGGACATCGAGACCACGAAGCGTCTAGTCAGTTGCTGCTTGAAACGCCGAGGGCTGTAATCATTTGAGGCTAGCATGACTTGCCGAAGGGGAAGAAATTAAGCGAAAAAAACAAAGCACGGGGATGACACCATTTTGCCACCTCCGCCGATTAGACGCCATTTTGTTTCCCCTGCCGCCATATCACCATCGCCGTTTTTCCGCCGCCATATCACCATCGCCGCTTTGCCGCCGCCATCTCACCATCACCGTTTTGCCGCCGCCATATCACCATCGCCGTTTTGCCGCCGCCATATCACCATCGCCGTTTTGCCGCCGCCATATCACCATCACCGTTTTTCCGCCGCCATATCACCATCGGTCACTTTTCCGCCGCCGTGGCACTTTTCCCCTCAGAATGGCCGTTTCCGTTTCGCCGGCGCAGAAGTCGAAACTATTCCAACGCAAACGTGACAATATAGTTACACGTGTGATCAAAATGCTCTTCAAAGTTCAAGGACGCATGCGGTAAAGCGCGTCAATTGGAACAGCGAGGGTTGTACAAGTTATTACGAATGTGTACCGATTTTATCTGGCCCGTCCTGTTTTTGTTTTGTTCTTTAAACCAGAGTTTGGTAACAAACACGTGTGGTCGGTTAACCCCGCATTGCGTTTGTTGATTAAGATCAAGAAGTCAAGGGATTTTTTTGGCCCAGGTCATCCGTTCATAAATTACCCCGACATAACGTGATAACCGGGCTCCATAAAATTGGATGGCATTAAATAGGGGGGTTCCATAACACCCTAACTGGGCTCCATAAAATTGGATGGCATTAAATAGCGGGGTTCCATAACACCCTAACTGTGCTCCAAAAAATTGGATGGCATTAAATAGGGGGGTTCCATAACACCCTAACTGGGCTCCAAAAAATTGGATGGCATTAAATAGGGGGGTTCCATAACACCCTAACTGGGCTCCATAAAATTGGATGGCATTAAATAGCGGGGTTCCATAACACCCTAACTGTGCTCCATAAAATTGGATTGCGTTAAATAGCGGGGTTCCATAACACCCGAACTGGGCTCCATAAAATTGGATGGCGTTAAATAGCGGGGTTCCATAACACCCTAACTGGGCTCCATAAAATTGGATGGCATTAAATAGCGGGGTTCCATAACACCCTAACTGGGCTCCATAAAATTGGATGGCATTAAATAGCGGGGTTCCATAACACCCTAACTGTGCTCCATAAAATTGGATTGCGTTAAATAGCGGGGTTCCATAACACCCTAACTGGGCTCCATAAAATTGGATGGGGTTAAATAGCGGGGCTCCATAACACCCTAACTGTGCTCCATAAAATTGGATGGCATTAAATAGCGGGGTTCCATAACACCCTAACTGTGCTCCATAAAATTGGATGGGGTTAAATAGCGGGGTTCCATAACACCCTAACTGTGCTCCATAAAATTGGATGGCATTAAATAGCGGGGTTCCATAACACCCTAACTGGGCTCCATAAAATTAGATGGCATTAAATAGCGGGGGTTGCGTTAATTTTTTTTTTTTTTTTAAATAATGCGTGTGAATGGCGTTTGGATGTTCAACGTTGTAAGTAAGTTGGGTTTTTTTTTTTTTGTTTTTTTTTTTTTTTTTTGTTTTTTTTTTTTTTTNGGGGGGGCAATAGCACGACCACGTTATATACGACTTCACGTTATACCTGAATTCTCCCAGAATTCTCTCCGCCTACAAAATTTAACCATTTGGTTGGGGGGGGGGGGTGGCCTCAACACCTCTTTAAAATTGTACACCAATTATTAATTTAGCTTTGATAACAAAGAAACGTTTTTTAACTGTCCGAAACTGACCTATTAAAATTGGTTGGGGAAAAATATATATAAATCGTAGTATTTAAAAATAGAACTGGACCGCCTCTTCAGAAAAAGGCGTGGATATCATTAGCTTGAAATCCACCGACATCGTAAGATGGATTATGAAAGCTATACCTAACAAGTTTGGCCTAGCCTAAAAAAAATGTAAGTGGATGTTTACATTGTAACCTAATTATTCGTGTTCAGCTTTAGCTATTGTGAGGAAAACACATTTAAGAACCCTCTACGCCCTCTTAGAACTTTCTAGAAACTTCGAAGAAAAAAAACATCTTTAAAAACTGATTTAATAGCTTTCAAGGTCCATCATAGACACTTATTTATAGAAACATATGAAACATGAAAAAAGATATTTATATAATCTTAACCACTTTATTTTAAAAGATCTAGCCTTCGAGTGCAGCGGTTCTCTAAATGTGGATCGCGACCCCTTCGGGAGTCGAACGACCCTTAGACGGTGGTCACCTAAGACCATCGGAAAACACGTATTTATGAAGTAGCAACGAAAATAATTTTATGATTAGGGGTCACCGCAACAGGAGGCGCTGTATTAAAGGGTCGCGATAATAGGAAGGTTGAGAACCACTGTTCTACAGTTAAAAAAAAAATCGTCAAGAAGCTTATTAAAGATATATTTACCATTACCGGGGAGATTCCGTGTAAAGGAATAGAAATCTTAAAAAGTGAACAAAATTGTCCATGCAATTGTAAATCCCATTGACATTTTCATAAACTATCCAACCAACGTGGAACAATGTAGAACTTGATGGAGAATTACATAATTGTTTTTTAAAAAGCTTCAAATAATAATTACTAAAGTATGAACTTTTTGTATGTAGTATCTGGCGTCTATAACATTACAACAAAATGACTTAACGCTTTAGTCCCGTGGTTCTTAACCTGGGTTCGATCGAACCCCTGGGGTTCGGTGAGCCAGTCTCAGGGGTTCGGCGGAGGTCCAAAAAAATGATTTTAAAAAATCATATTTTATTTTTCCTATTAAGAAGGGTTCGGTGAATGCGCATATGAAACTGGTGAGGTTCAGTACCTCCAAAAAAGGTTAAGAGCCACTGGTATATTTTTTAATGAAAGATAAAATAAGGATCCCCGTGGTGACCTTTCGTATCACGTGACGTTTAAATTACCACCAAGCGTATCAGGAAATTATTTTGTTTTACTCTAAAGTTAAGTGCGTTCAAAAAGAAATTTGACGAAAATAAGATAGTGTTAACTGAAAAAAAATCCGATCAAATTTCCGTTCGACCAAACTTCCGTCTATAAATTTTCCGTCGACGAAATTTCTTTCAAACAAATTTCCGGCAACCATCACCAATATATGGACTCTGAATAATTAATAACTCATCCGATAAATAGAAAGTAATAAATTAAAAATTGTCCCATTAAAAATTGGTTGAAAATGTAAGACAGCGGTTCTCAGCCTGTTGGTCGCGATCCCTGTGTGGGTCGAAGGACCCGTTCCTAGGGGTCACCTAAGACCATCGGAAAACACATCCACTCTACAGTTATGAATTAGCTACGAAAATAATTTTGTGGTTTGGGGTCGCCACAGCATGAGGAAAATATCAAAGGGTCGCGGCATTAGGACGGTTGAGAACCACTGATGTGAGAGGTCTAACGTATAAAATGAAAATAAAATGAGTATCCTTGCCTCCCCCCCCCCACACAGTTGTGAATATTTTATGAGTCAAAAAATCTCCAGTATTTTTAATTTAGATTTTAAAAGTGCATTTGTACGATGTTCGAGCCTAGATCTATCCATTACGTGTAATTGTATTTATATGAGACACATAAGACAAAAAAAAAGAACTCAAAGTGTACGGCGGTGTTGAAAATTCGTCCTTAAAAAAACAAATATGTGTCGTCACATTAAGGAGATTAAGAATTTACCAGTAAATTGATCAGCACATGGGAGAAAAAAATTACTCCGGAACTATATGAACCAAATATGGCTGAGAATGGATGGAGAATACGAAACCATCAGGAATTGTATGGACTATATCACGATCCCACACTAGTAGCAGAAATATTTTTTTTTTTCATTTAATGGTCAAGGCTGCGCTGTCGCGTTTCGCCTAAAAAGAGTGCCGCATGATAGGGGCGAGAAGATGCAGATACAGTTGGGAATCCAGGTATGGCAACAACAAAAAAGGATAAGCAAGGCCAGCCCTACGGTTGCTGGCGCCCCGGGCAAGCTTAGCTTTGGCGCCCCTTTTAAGTACAATCATTAAAAATATTGCAAGGAAAAACAACTAGTGCTTACGTAATGCGTTTATTACCTAGGGTGTTTGTTTTTTCAACAAACATTGAACAACAATATTGATTTTCTTAAGGTGTATTTGGGATGTCTAGGAACAATTAGCCTACCGGTTACAGGGTTTGTTCCCCTAGCCATTATATCTGCAAGTCTTTATATGCACTTAGAATTTTTCTTCTATGGCGCCGACGTTCAATGTTTGTTTTTTTCTATTTTGGAAGATTGTTGATTTCCCCCCCCCCCTCTTCCTTATGCCCCCTCTTCCTTATGCCCATTGCGTCCCGGGCAACTGCCCGAGTTGCCGGTACATTGAGCCGGCCCTGAACATCAGTTAGGTCTGCGTGGAGGGAAGGGAGTCGTGATGCAGACCAAAGCCCCTACACGGACGGTAGAGCCACCGGGATGGTCGGCAACTGCGTTGTGGGCTGGGGCTGGCTTATTTGAAAGGAATAGTTGGTCTGATACAAGAGGAAGCAGGTTAACAAACATTGAAGTTCCAAGAATTCCAAACGAGTTTTCAACCGTAACGTTCAGAAAACCATGTCAAGTAGCTGATGCGGACCACTGATATCCTTCTATGCCCGAGTGGGACGGTGGGGCCTGTGAGGTGAGACGGTATTGCTGAATTGTAGACTCATTGCGGCCGTCAACAATGTCTTTCGATGTTTTGGTCTTTAAAATGCAGACTGTCCATCACAGACATTTTCGTTTAAGACAGCTATCGGGAAATAGAACTCTGATTATTCCCCTTGCCTAATGAAGCTTTAAAAAACACCACCACCAGATAATTGGATCAGTTCCGGTCGTAGAAACCGGAAAAAGAAACCACCACATGGCTGCTGTCATGGCTGCTTTCAGGCTGACAAGTTTCCGGCCAATCACATTTATTCTGGTGGCATGTTTTTTCCTGATTTGTCCATTGTTTCGCAGAACTATGTGTTTTTAACGGGGTTTTTTTTTTTGTACATTGAAATGTGTATTGTATTTGCTGCACATTGGCACAGAGAACTGTGTTTTTGGTTAATGCAAAGAGAATGCGCCGTGACGTCATTTGCATGTTGTTGTTTTTTGTAAAGTTTCTGTTTTGGATTCACTCCTTAGGTTTAGGGATAGATTTAGATATTTAGGGTTCAAAGTTAGATTTAGGGTTCAAAGTTAGATTTAGGGTTCAAAGTTAGATTTAGGGTTCAAAGTTAGATTAGGGCTCAAAGTTAGATTTAGGGTTCAAAGTTAGATTTAGGGTTCAACGTTAGATTTAGGGTTCAAAGTTAGATTTAGGGCTCAAAGTTAGATTTTAGGGTTCAAAGTTAGATTTGGGGTTCAATGTTAGATTTAGGGTTCAAAGTTAGATTTAGGGTTCAAAGTTAGATTTAGGGTTCAAAGTTAGATTTAGGGCTCAAAGTTAGATTTTAGGGTTCAAAGTTAGATTTGGGGTTCAAAGTTAGATTTAGAGTTCCATTTTTTTAGTGATTTTGGGTTCAGGCTTGGTTTAAGTATACGTTTAGGGACATTTTTCCCTAATTTTAGCAACCAAGATGGCGGCTGTGTGATACTTAATGGAGCATTCTCTTTGAATTTACCATGTTTTTTTTCATGTGTTGTACAGTGAACTGTGTATTGTAATTGTTGTACATCATCACGGAGAACTGTGTTTCTTGTGTGTGTTGTACAAACCTGTCTCATCTGCCGATGTCAACGCTCTATAGGATATATTTATAGTTCTGGAATTATTTCAGTGCTGAACTCCTCTTTGTAAATGCTCTTGGCCAATAACCAACTTTTTCGATCATCGGCACCGCTGTCAATGCCCCCCCCCCTGTTTAGGATTCCAAAGCGCCATCTGGTGGCCACTCGTAGAGGCTTCTGCCAACAGTTATTTCGGAGTGATTCAAAGGTTTGTCATTGATCCGCTAGATGTCACGCCCTATTACATTTAATAGGAAATGGAAGTACAGTTTTGAAGAAAAAAAACGCTGTTTGGCGTCGCCCCCCCCCCATCCTGTGAGGAAGTCGCGGCTCCCCAGAGCATCACGGCACCCCTAGAGCATCACGGCTCCCCCCAGAGCATCATGGCACGCACTTTGGAAGCCACTTGTGTGGGCTTTTCCTTTAAAGAGAACCACTAGCCGAGGCCATTTACGGAAGGATTAACCTCAGATCTCAGCTACCCCTCCCCTCAATCCTCCACTCTTCACTGCTCTCATCCTTCCATCTCACTAACCACACCACCCCCTTTGCCCCCCAAATTTTTTTTAATCTCTGACGCAAAGTTTAGACGTTTTTACCTCCCCTCCCCCCCTTCCATCTTTTTTTTTTAACCCTGCGTTTATTAGCGTTGAACAACATCACGTGTCTGCCGGCTATGTCGTCTTAAACTCGGCGTGTTTCATTAACTCCGGGAGTCGCGACCGTTTGCGGGCTGCTGCTGTCGGGCTGTCACCACCACCGGGCTGTCACCACCACCGGGGCCTCACCACCACCGGGGCGTCAATCGTTTCTAGACAGAGGGCGGTGGCAGAAGCAGCTCTTGTGAGCTCACCGAGAAGGACAACGGAGGGAGTGACGGAAGCAGTTTTTGTGTGATTTAACCGGAAAGCGCAATGGAGGGAGTGACGTCACGTGTAACATACTTCTATGATCCCGCCTCCGGGTGAACAGCTGAGCTGTTCTTATGAAATTGCAGCGCTGTCAATCTATTGTCTTGCTCTGAGACAGCCATCCCGTGCACACGGCACAGCGTCATCGCTGACGTATAGCAAAAACACAAGAATTGCCATTTTTTAATATCAATATGAATTGTATACATGCAATGTACTATTCCGCATAGTCAACAGTACATCCTCAATTTCAACATTACCCCCTTGTTAACAAGGCAGAAACAACATAGCCCCCTGCCCCCTACCACTGTCATCATTGTCAATCGCCTGCTCAAACTCCGTTTTCAAGGCCAACACAATCTGCCTTCCTGACCGGGTCATCAGTGTCAATCGCCTGCTCAAATTTTGTTTTCAAGGCCAACACAACGTAGCTTCCTTGCAGCGTCATCATTGTCAATCGCCCGCTCAAACTCCGTTTCCAAGCTGCGGTTTAAGCCCATTTCCTCCTCCGATAAATTCGCCTCGAGTCGCCCTTTAAAAAAATAAAGGAGAAGAAAGAGAATTCCTGAATGCGGAAATGTATCTCAATGTAAATAAAGGCTGTCTAGATCAATAGAGCCACCCCAGCAGACCTGTTCTGTGCGTATGACAGGCCACAGATCTGCTCAAACTGCTGGCATCCTGTTTCATCCCATTTCATCCTTCATTCTTTTTTTTTCCCTCTGCTTCTCTACCCCAACCACCCCCCCCAACCTCCAACCCCTTTGCTCGACATAGGTGGATTCATGTGGGGGTTTCCACCCGTCTTCTCATCTTCTTGGCCTTTGTGTTCTAGTCTAATTTTATTATACGGGTATAAATATTGATACACCGGGCGAATATTATAAGCGTGGTCGGAAACGCTCTAGCTGTTAGATGCAAGGCACCCCTGGCGGTGCTATACCCATGGCCCCTATTTATGGTTCCGCCTTTTCAAGCTACGTCTCTTTCCAACCCAAAAAAAAAAATTTTATTTTTTTTTATGGTGCTCATGTGATTTAGACATTCTTCCTGAAAGACCTTAGCGGCAGCACGTATTTTATTTTTTCTTTCTTTCTCAACTTAAGCAGAGGTCCGTGGTGTTGGAGGCTAGAGTTATTGGTCGTACGCTGGCTTCAGGGGGTTCATCGGGTTGGGCAAATGTCTTGATAATTTGAATTTAAACGTCATTTTTATCAAACAGTGTGCTGAGTACTGGACATTTTTTTTTAAACAATTCATACTCCCACCCCCTTTCTGCCCTGCCGAATTCTTGAATTTTCACTACAATCATCACAACTTCAATTTTGTTTCCCAATATTTCATAAGCCTGTTCTTTGTTGTTTTGTTGTTTTTTTTTCTAAGTTCACGAATCTTACAATTTTGCAGTTTTGTAAGTGTCACATGGATTAATTAAATCTGTCAATCTTTAACATTAAACAGTTTGTCTCCAGTGTTAATATATAGACTTAATTTAGGCGCGGCTTATGAAAAGAACCAATCTGGGGCTGAAATTTGATAGAATATTTTGTCATCAGCAACGAGTCTATGTGCCAAGTTTCAGTTCGATAGGATGACGGGAAGTGGGTCAATTAGCCGTCAGAAGATTTTGCCACAAACACACGAACAAAAGCGAAGATAATATAATTGATTAATTTTTTTTTTTAATATATCACGATCATAATGTTTAGATCCTTTATTCTAAAATTAATTAATTACCGCAAACTAAAAAAAAAAAAAAAAAAACACAAATTGACAGTTTCATCTAATCATGATGTTTAATGAATTAAATTTGCGAGAAGGTTTTTTTCTTTTTACCTAGAATATTTCAAAAGACTTTTTTTTTTTTAAATTATAGTTCTGATGAGGTTGCTTGTAAGCATTTAACCCCCCCCCCCCCCCCCAATCAAGTTTGAGACAAGTAAACCTCCATCATGAATCATCTCAAAGTTGACTTGATTTTACATCGAAACCTGCCAGTCAACGAAAATGTATAGGTTTTCAATCTTAAGCTAAATAATGTAGCTACTGAATGTGCAAAAAAACAAATTATAAACATTACTTGTAACTTTAACTTGTAAATAAAAGAAGAAAAAAATGGAAGTGGTCGAACATTTCTTTGCCGTGGACAAAAACAGACAAATCTTTGTGTCGTTTTGCTTTCTTTTTTTTTATTCATGCGCCCAAACGGTTTTTTTTTTGTTGTTGTTTTTTTTGAAACGAAAGCAGAGTGACCTTGTAGTTATGCATTTAGGCCGTGGTTTAAAATATTACCGATGAGACAACCCACCCCGCTCTCCCCTCAACACCTTCTGTAGCAGGAGAGGGAGAGGGGTGGGGGGAGATCTCTGCCTGTACCCTATGACATCGACCTCCTGTGGACGCCGTCTGACCAAGATAGCGCGAACCGTCGCGTTAAACTTGACGCTATGTCAGGGCTTCACCTTAATTAGTTCCTGGCCTGGTCAGTGATGAAGGCTGATCAGGGATGGCTCTGGTGGTGATCTCCGAGGAGGCAGCGAAAAGATGGACGGATCAGGAAGTAGGGGGGTGGGGGGAGGTGGTAATCTGCTTCCATCCCCCCCCATCCCCCAATCCCAACATTGCCTACGCCCATAACGTGCCAGTGGCGTGTTCAACAAATATCAAAGCTTGACTGGTCATTGTCACGCGAGACCAGTCTGCAGACGGGCACAAAACGTGGCATCCGTGGATGCGGTGTCTGTGTTGTGGATGAGTCTCCCCCCATTTCAAGGTCTGAAAAGTCCTTCGTATCTCCTAAAGATCTGAATGATCTCATTTAGGATTTCAATTTAAACTTGTCCCCGTGAGTGACCATCCTACTTAAGAAACTCTTTTTCAGAATTGATTTCTGGTTGCCTCCGGCACTCGTTTCCAGAAATGTGATCGAAAGAAATTTAGTCGACGGTAAATTGATCGACGGTAATTTGATCGAATGGAAATTTGGTCGAATCTATTTTCAGTTTTTACGCTAAAATTTTGCTTCAAATTTCATTTAGAAAGCATTATTTTGTTTAACTGTATAGTATAGTGCGTTCAAAAAAAAATTTGACGAAAATTTTAACGTGTGAACTGAAAAAAAGATTCCACCAAATTTCCGTTTGATCAAATTTCCGTCGACGAAATTTCTTCCGATCAAATTTCCGGTAACCTCCGGCACTAGTGTGCAAGTGGCTTGGACGAAACGGCTGCAGAGGTTCACCAGTTCAACAGGGTGTATAGTATCTATCATTGGTGAGATGGCCAGAGTCAAGAGTCAAAGCAACGTTTTTTTTTTTTTATTATTATTATTTGACCAGAAATAACCCGACAAACAATGGTGGCGGCAAGGGGCGCGGACTCTCCCATCTACGACAGTTACTTGCCCCAACACGCATTCAAATAACGGAGTTTATGATAATCACAATCAGTGCCAAGTTCACAGCGTTACAGCCATATACGCATACCTAGAGAATTTTTAATTTTTGTGACGGTTCCGTGAACAGCTCCGCAGGGGCAACATTCTGCTTCACCGACTTAGCATCTTCAGCACTTTCTACGTAGGATTTCTGTGGCTGCGTTTTCTTTAAATCAGGGTACGCCTCCTTCCCAAAGAATAGTTGCCATATTTGGCTAACATTTTAACCGGCTATTTGCACATAGCTTCCCTTCTTTTTTTACTCCTCTCTCTCTTTTTACTCTATATCCCCCTCTCTCTCTCTCTCTCTCCCTCTCTTTTGCTCTGTCTCTCACTGTCTCTTTTTACTTCTGTTTTCTTCCGTATCTCTCTCTTTACATCTGCTTTTTTACCCTTCTAAATCTCTCTCTATCTCTCCCTTTACATCTGTATCTTCCGTCTCTCTCTCTCTCTCCTTACCTCTGTTTTCTCCCCCCACCTCACCTCTCTCTCTGTCTCTTTACCTATGTTTTCACCCCCTCTCTCTCTCTCCTCCCTCTCTCTCTTTCATACACACTCTCCCCCTTCCCCCCATCCACACACTCCCTCACACGCCAACTCTATTATCAACAACAGATCGATCATCTTTCAACGGTTTAGATGGCCAAGTTACATAACTCTTCTCATAAATTGTGTTTTTATGAACCCCTTCATTCTTTATAAATTGATGAGCAATCATCTCCCTTGCCCGGCTGAGAACGACAACTCTTGTTTCGAGAACTTGATTCTAGTGAGCATGAAGCTCTCGAGTCTTCAGATCTGACCAATCAAACGCACCTTGTCTGTGTGCATGTGTACAGCCTCGTCTGTATGTATGTGCACAGCCTTGTCTGTGTGCATGTGTACAGCCTTGTCTGTGTGCATGTGTACAGCCTTGTCTGTGTGCATGTGTACAGCCTTGTCTGTTTGTATGCGTACAACCTTGTCTGTGTGTATGTGTACAGCCTTGTGTGTGTGCATGTGTACAGCCTTGTCTGTGTGCATATGTACAGCCTTGTCTGTGTGTATGCGTACAGCCTTGTCTGTGTGTATGCGTACAGCCTTGTCTGTGTGCATGTGTACAGCCTTGTCTGTGTGCATGTGTACAGCCTTGTCTGTGTGTATGTATATCTTCATCGCAATTAGTCGGCTATGATATTTCTTTCAACCGTTCGTCTCTAATCAAATATTTGATCCGGGCCAGGGTCAAGGTTGATTCGTCGAGTGCTCAACTCGAAAATCCTTAAATTGTTGAGTTCTCTCCCCTGTCCACTTTACACTCTATACCAATGACATCCAACGCCACTCCAAATCATTAAATATGCTGACGTCCCCAGCATCGTTGGCTTAATACAGTGGTTCTCAACCATTCTAGTGCCGCGTCCCCTTAATACAGTTTCTCGTGTCGTGGCGACCCCCCAGCCACGCAATTATTTTCGTTGCTACTTCATAGCTGTAAGGATATATGTTTTCAGATGGTCTTAGGCGACCCCTGGAAAAGGGTCCCGCGACCCCCACAGGTTGAGAACCGATGGCTTAATATCTGAAGGGGAAAGCTTATACCGCAACCTAGGGGAATGCTTATACCGCAACCTAGGGGAAAGCTTATATCACAACCTAGAGGAAAGCTTATATCACAACCTAGGGGAAAGCTTATATCACAACCTAGTTCAAAGCTTTCTGAGTTTGTGCGATGAACATTTACCTTCAGTGGAATGTCTCCACAAAAAAACGCAAGAAATGGTTGTCGATTTCCGGAGGGGAAATGACCCAAATGCAGACCTCGCAATAAATAATCAAGGTGTAGAGCATGTAGAGACCTATAAGTACCTAGGTTTTACCTTGAATAATAAGCTGGCACGGCATGGGCACGGTCCAATTCTGTATTAAAGGGTCAACCAAAGACTTTTCTATCGTTAAAAAAAAGTGTACGATTCCGGCGTAAACAAATAGGTTCTTAATTTATTCTACAGTGCAACAATTGGAAGCTTATTGAACTTAAGTATTACCTTCTGATGTGGGAATTCATGGCCTGGCATCAAACACCGATTAAATCACCTAATTGATCAAGCTGGTGACATCACACTAACTAAACATCCTTCACTTGAAGAACTCTCTGAAGATAAATGCTGCTGTAAAACTTAAACAAAGTTGGGTGATGCATCCCATCCTCTTCATCACAGATGCCTAATATCAGCTCGATCGGGGCGAAATTCTTTCTCTTAAAGTTAGGACCGAACGATATATAAGCCCCTTTTGTTTCCTTGTTTGTACGAATTAACCCGCGTGCCCCCCCCCCCCCGTGACTACCAAATCTAAAAGATCACCAATTAAGTTATTTTTGTCACTAAAAGAGTTCATTGATGACTTCCCCTTTGTTTCCTTGTTTTGACCAAATTACCCCCCTTCCCCCCCCCCCCCGTGACTACCAAATCTAAAAGATCACCAATTAAGTTATTTTTGTCACTAAAAGAGTTCATTGATGACTGATTTCTACGCTAGAGAAATAATTTAGAATGCCTTGTGTTTAAATTGTTATAATTGTAAAATGTTGTCTTGGTTAAAAGCGTCTACTTATTTATGTGATGAAAATGGATATGTACAATGTCATCAAAAAACGTTTCCATTTGTTTGCATCAATAAAAGAATCTTAAAATGTTTTCGAGTGCTGACGTCACTCATCTGTAGACATTTTTCAATACTTTTCAGAATCCATTTTTTTTTTTCAAATAAATTAAACCAATTATTGACACAACAACAGACACTGAAATGTTTTTCGCCGTGAAAACAGAACTTGTGACAGGCAACGACAGTTGTTGTAACATACAACGCCAGTTGTGACAGGCAACGCCAGTTGTGACAGGCAGCGACAGTTGTGACAGGCAACGACAGTTGTGACAGGCAACGCCAGTTGTTGTGACAATCTTTAAATAGCCAACTTTAATGTCCGATGGCATGACAAAATTTGCTCGAGGAGTCTTAACAACTTGCTTGTGTGCTAATTTTAGCCTTCAAGGTGTCACCTGATACGGTTACCCACCCACCCACCCGGCGCCCCACCCAACGTCTCGGCGCCCCATCCACTGACGAGTCGCCATTGTTCTGACAAATTACTACATGACAGCAATGATCACTTGTATCAGTATTTGTTTCCCAACAATTATATCTCTGCATGTCTGCGCATGTCTGCATATTTCTTATAGTTCGTCAAACATGGATGACAAGTTTTTCTTCTATCCCCTCAGGGACCTGAGCATGAACAACCTGACGGAGCTCCATGTTGAGGACTTCGCGAACATGACGAGTCTGCGGGAACTGTAAGTCTTCCCCTTGCAGGAATTTTTTTGTCATTTGGGCATTCTATTATAGACTGACCCGAGCATTTCTGATCTGATAAGAAAGACACAATCTAAACCTTCGCACTGACGTTGGCTTTTTACGCATACTGTCGCAAAATGTAGCAAAATAGTTTACTGTTGTTATATTAATAATGTTACCTACACTACACCATGCTTCAAGGCAAAATTTCATACATTTGTAATCAGAAATTAATATTTCACAATATATTGTTTTTTTTGTGATTAATGATTGATCACTATCACTGTGCTTTAGTTATGTTCAATTTGTAACAAAATAAATCCTGCATATTAGATAAGTACATTACGATTCATAAAAGTAAAATTACAGTTTTGAAGTAAATATGAACGAAAATAATTTTATGGTTGGGGGTCGCCAAAACATGAGGAACTGTATAAAGGGGTCTCGGCATTAAAAAGGTTGAGAGCCACTGCTATAGACTATTTCTTTTTAAGCTGCAAATTACCAATATACAGTAAAAAAAAATCTTTTTTTTTTAAAACGCTGTCTCAGCAGACTTCCGCGATTAATCTCCAACCAAAGCAGCAGTATAAAGAAGTCCCTAGAGGGCGCTGAGAGCACTTCAACATATTCATAACTACGAGTCACAAGCTCTGTCAGGCCGTCTCGGGATGAAGCCTGGCCAGAGCAGTTCATTTAGGGGCGTCCTTTAGCCTGGCCAGAGCAGTTCATTTAGGGGCGTCCTTTAGCCTGGCCAGAGCAGTTCATTTAGGGGCGTCCTTTAGCCTGGCCAGAGCAGTTCATTTAGGGGCGTCCTTTAGCCTGGCCAGAGCAGTTC
>CAXITT010000316.1:816150-877568 GCA_964033795.1 Lymnaea stagnalis | reverse complement strand
ACTACAGGGGGGGGGGGGGGGGGGGGGGGGTCGCCTAAGACCATCGGAAAACACATATCTATGAAGTAGTTACAAAAATAATTTTATTTTTGGGGGTCACCACGACATAGGGAACCGTATTAAAGTGTCGCGGCATTAGGAAGTGTGAGAACCTATGACTTAAGTGAGCTATTGTGAAAATCCCTCCATCCCTGTGGCACTACAGCCCGCGTAGGGCTTAAACGTAAATTAACAATAATGATTAGTGTGTACTAATATTAGTTTAATTAGTTCAAATGAAAATTGTATCCTTCTTTTGGGCTGCTTTTTTCTGTGCTTTATTAGAAATGCTTTAAAATTATGACAGCTTATTTTTTTAATCCCTTTTCTCATTTATTTTAAAGGGCAATTAACAGTAACAAGATCACGGAACTGACCAACAAAGCGTTTGTGAAAAATGCGAAACTACTTCTTTTGTAAGTGCATTGATGCTGTCGTTTTTTTGTTGTTGTTTTTTTAACTTACCGTAAATATTAACGTAAAGGCCTCACTAGTAGATATGTCGCACCCTTGGTTTGGAGTAGTCAAATTGGGTATTTTCGGCTGACCCGGGAACGCATTGCAAACTAAGCTTGGTGAGTTACATGGCCCTTTTTGAACTTGGATATAACTAATATCTGTTAAAAAGACGCCACACATATATTTCCATAAAAACTTGAATAATGGTGAAAAGCAACTGTCATAAAATATTGTAAGGGATTTTTAATAAACACTTTTAAAAAGGGATTACAACGAGGCTACGCTCTGTTTGAGCGTAATCGAGACAAGGGAAGAAAACGAATCTGTTCGTATAAATGAATACTCCACACCAGTGCCGTCTTAAGGCATGGATGATGGGCCCAGGACCTCGCGCTCCTAAGCGGGCCTCACGCTTCTATGAGACTCACACTTTTAGAGGTATCATGCTGCACATATTGTTAATGTAAATTGAAAGATTTGTCCTCATAATTTGATATAAAAGTCAGTGGACAGCATGTTTCCCAATTTTAACCCACGATATTATCGGCACACCCCAAAATTAATATTATAAATACGAATCACAAGTTGGAGACTTCTTAAAGGGAAATAACTCTCGTCAACAAGATTTACTTCTGCCAGATTCAGATATGAATTATGAATCGAAAAAATAAAGTAAGAATTTGTGTTTAAAATGTTAAACTAATATGTTAATCCCGGGCGGTAATATCCCTAGCTAAGCAACTGTTCAATTGTGAAATTAGTGGAGAAAAGCAGTGCCGTCTTAAGGGGTGAGCATAATGCGCACTTGCCAAGGATCTCCCGCATAGGCATAGGCATAGGTGACATACTCGAGGGGGCATCCCTCCTTAGGCTTAGGTTTAGGTCCTACGGAACCTCGCGCCTCTAGGAAGTCTCACGTTTCTAGGGACTTTATGCTGCCAGTATTATTAGCATTTATTTTTGTTGAAATACTTTTGGCAATTTAATTTACATTCAAAATGTAAGACAGTTACTCCTGTTTATTTAAACAAGTTTTTTATTCTTACAAAAAGTTTTTTATTCTTGCATCAATTCAATTTTGTACTTGCTTTAGAAAAAGTTTCTTTTGTTAATTTATCATTTTGAAAAAAAGCCACAAATTATTTGCGGGGGGGAGGGGGGGGTAATTCAAAGAGTATGTCTTACTAAAGGCACTGAAGGTTCATTATTTAAATATTTAATTTCAATGAAGAAAGTTATAGTTTTAAGAAATTCCAAATAAACTTTGTGGGTTACTGCATTTGTTTCGAAATTCATACTGTCACATTTCCCTCAGATTAATCATAATCATATAATTATAAGTGTATAAGTAGGCTATAACGTCTTTTATAAATATTTCCTTTCTTCTTTTTTCATTCCACTTAGATAAAATCTATAGAATATTTCTATAAAATAAAACAGTATTTTGTCTCATTTCTGTAACTGTAAATTTTGAAAAAAACCTACTTAAGCTTTAAATTAAATCCAAAATGATAACTATTATACAAACATACTAATAATAATAGATTGTCTTTTTTTTTTAATTAACCATTTAAACAGAATTTTAATTATTTTCTTTCTTTATTCATTCATTGATGAAATAGTTTAAACAAATAAATATTTTCAATGAAAATTATGAAACAACAAAACTATTTAGATACAACTAAAAATAAAAAGGAATTGTGTAACCCATGCATGGACAAGGCCACCTAAATTTCTGTTACTAGACGGTTAAGTGTAGAATGATGCAAAACTAAATTCATGTATGCACCAAAAGCATCCCATCATTTTGAATTTATCAAAAATTTTATGGGGAGGGGCTTACTTAGACCTCTCTCCAAACCTTACCCACTGTTTTGTTTGGCACCCTCGATCTCTTCTCCCTCCCCAATTAAAGTGACAGTACCAACACATTTTAATCTTTAAAAAATCACTGTATGTTAGTAAATACAATGATTTACAACCTTTGTGTTCATAACTGTTAGTCTTTTTAAAAAATGTTAATGTCTTAGCTAATTAGTTTGATTGTTATACTGTACTCTCATAGGACCAAATAATCTCACAAAACTAAACTAAAAATATTAACATTTCTCATACTGATGAAGGAGTCTGACCAGCTTACTTAATTAAAAATACACAAATTTATCAATGCTAATTTATTGTTTGGGACTTGGGTAACTTTTTATTTTCAATTCAGATGATTAGATTTATTCTAGCTGTGTCATATATCTGCAAAATGAATGATAAATATGTCCTTGTATATTTAATTATTACATTAAGAATTTCGTAATTGTACGTAATTTAAAGTGTTACTGATCACCTGTCAACCTCAAAATGCATTGATTTTAATTTAAAAATAAATTTCAGACAGCTTGCCAACAATAAAATTAGCAGAATAGAAGACCATGCTTTTTTGGGGTTGTCAAGACTCAAATTCTTGTAAGTGGACACAGTTTTATCTTTATTAATTGATAGTTTTGTTTAGATGGGAATCTGAGAAGTTCTCGAGGCCCCCATGGCTTCTATTCATTTATGTCATTGTTATTTTATCCTTAAATCTTTTTTTCTGAAACTTTTTGATATAAATTTGAAAACTTGTACAATCTCCTGGGCATTTTTTTCATCTTTACAATTTTTTTTTTTTTTTGAATGATTAATAATTGTAACAAATGGTCTTTTAATTTTATATTCTTTGATGAAAATAAGAGTGGGTTTATGATAGGTATTTTAGGTTGGGGTCAGGGGGGTTAAGTTTTTTTTTTTTGTTATTTTATCTTTAATTCTTTTTTTTTGAATTTTTTTGTTTTATTTTTGAAAATTTTTATTATTTCTTGGGCATTTTTTTCTTCTTTACAATTTTTTTTTTTTTTTGAATGATTAATAATTGTAACAAATGGTCTTTGAATTATAGATTCTTTGATGAAAATAAGAGTGGGTTTATGATAGGTATTTTAGGGTGGGGTCAGGGGGGTTAAGCACTCTGTCCCACCGTCAGTTACCTCTTAGCATTCTTATTATTCTTGTGCATCAGATTGGTTTATTTATTCCAGAGAACTTAATGACAATGAGATCAGCAAAATGCCTGCAGCTCTGTCCCATCTTAACTCACTGGAAGAACTGTAAGCTTACACAGTGTTACTTGTTTATATACTTATATCATAAATTTTAATGTGGATCCTTTAATTTTAATTTATTCACTTTTGTTTGTGTCATCTTATAAATCTATAAAATGTTGGATTTTTCATCTTAAAACTTAAATGTGTTTACATTTGAGACCAGCTAATATTTTCTGTAACTAATTTTTTTTTTCTTAATTTTCGGGTTGTTTTTTAAAGGAATGGTGAGTTGGGTGTAGTATTATTTATGTGAGATAAATATTCCTGGTGCTTAAAATGTTAAACCATAAGTGGGGGATTGAGCCCAAATCAACTGAAGTGTTATTCAAGGGCAATAATTGGAGAAATTGTAATAATTTTTTAAAATGAATAATTATGCATTTTCTTGATTTTTATCTTTGTCAACCTCCAGAATCAATACATCATGATTCCCTAATTAAAATGTGTTCTTGTAGATGCATGTAAAGTGCATTTAGATAAATAGATTTAAATAAATAATACATTTTAAACAATGCATTCATCCCCCTTTAGTTTTTTTAAATTTTAAATTTCACTTAAATTTAAAAGCACTCTATTCATTAAATAATAAATTATTATTTCAATGTCTTTTAAATCTCATTTATCTCAAAGTAATTGTCGATTCAATATTATTTATTTATTCTTTTAATAAAAATTTTAATTTTAGCATGTTTTTCTTATATCTTTCCAATATAGAAATCTTGAAAACAACAGCATGTTTCACATCCCAGATAAGAGCTTCCTCAACAAGACAAGACTCAACACATTAAAAATCAGTCACAATCCACTCAAGTCTATAGGGGAGCATGCATTTATCAACCTGCCTCTTCTTGAAGGATTGTATGTTGTTGTTTTTTTCTGGGTTTTTTTTGTTGTTTTTTGGAAAACAAATTTTAACATTGCTTTTCACATTCTCCTTTTTTATTTTGAAATTATCTTCAATTTAATTTAAGTAATATTACTAGTAAATTAATATGACATTAGCTGACATTAACTATTAAGCATATGATTTAACATGAAATCCATCACTTTATGCACTATTGATAAATCCATAAGTCTAACGTGATAGCCATAGGTTTTAAGAATTGAGATGGGGTTTTAAATGAAATTAAATCTATTGGTCACCAGAAAATTGTCAGAACTTCGCAGCATGTCTAAATTCCCTAACCTGACCGGCACCACCAACCTACGTCAACTTTCTCTTGATCGAGCCAGCATCGAATCAATACCCAATGATATATGCATCCACTTGAAAAAACTGACATTTTTGTAAGTTCTTGATCCACCAACTATTGCAAATGACTCTAAGAAATGATGATACAAATGGATTTTTTTAAAGTAATGGGTTTTTTTTGTGTACCATGCTTGGGATGATATTTAATTCTGTTTTATTTTAAATTGATACTTCAAAACAATAACACAATTTGTTGAAAATGTCTTTGATGATAAAAATATTATATCTGTTTTGTTGAATTCTTAATGCATTATTGTATTATTTTAATATTCCATCATTATTTGCCATCTCATCCTGTTCATTCAGTGATGTGCACACAAACAAGATTGAAGCACTGCCTGACATGTCTCAGTGTAATAATATCACTGTTCTGTAAGTTCATGAGACGATCTAAATATTCTAACATTATTTCCCAAAAATTATTTATTTTATGAGCTAGACCATCCAATAACCCAACCTTATAAAACAAGGGTTCTTAACAACATCCACACACACTGGGGTACAGGAGGCAGTGTGAGGGTGTGTGGGAAGACCAAGAAAAAACAAGAAAATTCATTGAATTTTTATTAGCGTGTTTTTTTATGATGTGGGTGCAGGGTATTTTGAAATCAAGATGGGGGTGGGAGAAATGTTTTGGAATCAATAGGAGTGCAGAGCAGCAAAAAGGTTAAGAACTCCTGCTATAAAATAAGTGTTGCACTGGCCCATGGCTTTAAATAGAGTTAAGGATTAAACTGATGATTTTGGGTACATTTTAAAAAAACAATTTGTGCCTCATGGGAAAACTGCTTAAAGGGTCATCATCATCAGTAGTGCTACAGCCCATTTAGGGTCCTTGCGTGCTCCACCACATCCTTCCATACAGATTGATCCATGCCTTTCTGCCTCTATGCGCAAACCCCTAGTCGGTATAAGTCCTTCTCTTCATCCTCGATCTTTCTCATTCTGCACCTAGGTTTCTGTCTGTAGATCACTTTCGCTGTCCTACAACCTGGTATCCTCTCAATTTAGCTTAATTTAAGGGTCAAGTCAATCAGAAGTAGAATGTTGCATTTACAATCATAAGAAGTTACTCTCACATATCCCACTATACCCACAGGCTAAAAATACCTGCACTTGATGTCCCAACATCATAACATAGTTAGGCCACATAATTTTTCCAATCAATGTTTGTTTTTCATCAGACCTTTCTATGAAGAGAAATATTGTTTTGGCTTGAGTAAAAATTCTAAATTCTCCTTACAGAAATCTGGCACACAACCAGATAAAATCATTGGAAGGACGGCCATTTCATGGCCTCGACCAACTCATTGATCTCATTCTTGATAAAAACTCAATTGTAACGATTCCTCGTGATGCTTTCTTTGGACTGGAGTCACTGGAATACCTGTAAGTTGATTCTTGTATGTTTTTTATGTTGAATATGAACACAATAATAATAATAATAATACAATTTAATAATAATAATACAATATTATGGTCATGAAGAGCTATTCTGATATTGGTGTAACTGGCAAGGGCCAATAAATGGAACCAGGGGTGGGTAGTGGGGATGCAAGAGGGTTTAACCCCTACAACAAGGTGTGTGGAATTGGTAAAAACTTTTACAGAAGTGGGATGACCTCACAGTATTAGCATTAATTCAGGGAAGATTGCTGAGAGTGTCCTCACTACGAGTCCAACTACCAGCAGAAGTGAATCTGTATCTTTAAAAATGCTGTGTGTCTAATAAGATTAAATTATTATTTACATCTGGCATTGACATTTCCACAGGAATTTAGCTGAGAATCAAATCAAGGAAATTCACCCAGATGCTTTTCTGCCCCTCAAAAGTTTGAAAGATCTGTAAGTAAATTAAATTGGCCTCTTACTAGTTAAGTCATTTTATTATGGTAACATTTTAATGATCTTGCAAGCAGATTCATATTGATTCAAGATGATTTAATATCTGTACGTAAGAGTTTGATTTAGGAACAGTGGGTTTCAGTGTGTGCCCAAGCACCAGTAGAGCGTGAATACATGGACATGGATAAGTTGTGTCCAGCCCACTGACACTTTTTAAAATTGATTATAAAATAATCAACAACAGCACTCGAGAGTGCAAATTACCACAATGCCAAGTGGTCTTTAAATTCAAGTCAAAGAGAGCTTTTGCCAATATCTGGCCCACATAACAACCAGATGTTGTCCATATCTTACTATTTAGATTTGATTTCTTACTAATTTAAGCTGTTTAACCAGAATTTATATGACAGTTTGAAATATAATCGGAGTACCAAAGCATTCCTTTGAAGATATTCACTGTGGCCCGCTTAATAAACAGGACATCTTTGTCCAATCATTGTTTCTGCTTCTTCCAAAGGGACACTAATTTTTTTTTTACAAAGGGAGGCTATACTGGAAAATTTAACATGAGGTGGTTGGGTGGGGGGTAAATTTTCCTCATTATTATCAGTACTAACTTACAGTAAGCATTTGTAAAGAATTTTCCATCAACTATTTAAAATAGTATGCTCCTGTTCATAATTAAACTGATAAATTTATTTGAAGTACAAGCAATGGATAATTTAGTCATAGCTGTAAATGTTTAGTTTTATATTTTTATATATTAAAATTACACACATTTAGAGCCAAAATAAATTGAATGTCGGTAGTGAGCTTTAAATATTTTTTTTTGTGTGCAGCAAGTTAAATTGAACTTGACCTTCTTTCATTCTGTATATATTGGAGGCTTTACTTACTCACAATTTTAATTACTTTCAAACTTTTAAATTCAAAATTGTAATGAAATATTAGTCTTAGCTCTGTCTTTAACCCAAAATAACAATAAAAAAGAAATAGAAAATAGTTTATTTCTTTACACATAGTTGAAGCATGTGTTTTTCCTACATTAATAAAATGTACAAAAATTACAATAATTTTTTTTAATATGATAAACATGTGAATAGTTTGTTTTGTCCTGCAGCAATATTGGCTCAAATAACCTCAGACACTTGCCAACAGCTGGGCTCATCAACCTGGAAAAGTTGAAAGTATTTAAAAACCCCTACCTAAGGGAATTCCCACTGAAAGAACATTTCCCTAAAGTGAACAACTTTGTCATGTCATATGCCTACCATTGTTGTGACTTCATCCACTCCAGGCCAGAGGTAATTTCACTTTCTGTCTCTGTGCCATCCTTCTCAGGGGGAAAAGGGGCTGATTCTCCCCACTTTTTGTTCTGTAATTATATCCAAGGTAGCCATGGAGGCTGCTTCTTTTTAACTACAGGTTTTTATTTTTCTCTATGATAAATATCAGTTGCTGTTTTTCTAATTTCATTCTTACTTCAATATCATTTCATAACAGTGTTGTCAGGACTCTCATCTGCTGCTTAACATGTTTTAAATTGTCCAATCATGTCACATTAAGTATAAAATGTAATGAAGCTCTTCCATTTGTAACTGGGCATAATTTTTTAGAAAAAATTTGCGGTATAAAATTGTTATCCTGACCTTATGAAATTTCTTTTTTCAAAACAATTTTTAACTAGTTAATTTTTTCATTGACTTTTAAAATAAGTTTATATTTAAATAACACATTTAATTTAAATAACTGTTAGCACAATACAATTTTAAATAATTCTTGTTTAACTGTATCTTCATTAAGGGAATATATTTGTGAAAAGAAGAAAAAAAACAATATATATAAAATAATATCTAAATAAAAATTAATCTAATGTAAGCAATAATCATACTTATCGATATCTCTAATCAATCCCCCACATTAAATGCACTATTATGATATATACCATATAAATATAACTATGTACCAATACTATAAATAATTTTAGAATAACCCATGTCTGGAAGCTACAGATTGTGGTTTTTTTATTGTATGGGTAAGTTTAGTAATAAGCAATTCCCTCACAGAAATGTTCTCTGCATCCAAATGTATTCTTATCAATAATAATCTGTAAGTAATAAAACATGGTGTGGATGCCTTTTGAGTAGTAAATTTTTCAAGAACAATGCCGAAAGAAAAAGGGTTGTGAAACATTTTAATAAAAATAGGTTTAAAAAAATATGTGAATTGCAATACTGATTCAAATGTGGGGCTTTCCGCTTTCCCATATTTACCCCAAATAAACTGTCACCCAAACTCACACAGCCACATCACTTTCAATACTGCTTACTAAATTATTTAATGGCTGCCATTTTTATTTGTTAATAAGCTTACCACAATCAACTATAAATTTTATATTTGACATTTAATTCAGCTGCGTCAACAACCAAACCTTTATTGTAAATTATTGCTTTTTAATTAATTTTTTTTTTTTTTACCTGTTGCAGTTAAAAATTACTCTTTAATTTTTTGGTTTCATTTAGTGTTATTAGTGTGTTTTGACTATTTAGCTAGAATGATTTTAATTTAAAAAGTAACATTTTAATTTTGTTTTTTTTAAAGTTGTAAACATATCCAACAATTTTTTTTTATCCATTGCTTCATCTTCCTTGCTCTTTACACTACATCTAATAAATCCTTTTGGTCTTGTCTATTCCTCTCCTCCCCTTCACTGACTTTATCAACCTAATTGGCTTCCGCTCCAAACTACACAAATTTCCTCCCCTTGCATTTCTTGTATAATGACAGCTCTGCTAACACTTTACTTCCCCTTGCTTCTCCCTGGGTTGCTGGTAGCAAATTTATCTGGATATGATTCGAGAATATGTGATCTGGATGAAGGACGGCGAGCCAGAACAACTGGCCCTCTGGGAAAAATATGAGAATCAGTCCAGGATATGGGCAAAAACATTTGGTGGTAAGTTGCCAACCCCTTGGTGCTTCTGTCGGCAGACTCCTGCATGTATGTAATGCCCTTCCTGTTCTAATTATACTCAGCTGTATCTTTATAACTATTAGTGAATTCACATGTCTTGTCTGCTTCTTTACTCTGGCACGGTTCAGAATCCGTTTTTTTTTTACTCTCCATATTAAGTAAGTGGAATCAGAGTGTTTCAATACTGTCAAGTGTTTAAATGTTGTACCCTTGATGTCTTATTGTGTTATCTCTGTCACTTCCACCCCTCACCATGACACTAGCAAGTGGATGACCAGTCACGAGAGGAGACACATGTCATCAGATTTAACAATGATTTGAGCGCAATCCTGGCCAAAATGAATAATATCCCAAAAAGCTACTATTGGCCCACAAGTAAGTTTATTCAAAGAGGACTTACCTAACTGATCAAAGTAAAATAAATAACTCAGAATATTTATTCTAACGGGTGGGGGGGGGGGGGGTGGGGGTTTGTAATAAGCATTTCTAAAATACAAATGCATAGTTTTGGTGGCAGAAAGAGTGGTCTGCCTTTATAGTGTAAGCAATTCAGAGAGTTGTCAACTAAAAATTAAAGATTCATTTATTATTGACTAAGTAATAAGAATAATGAAAAAAAATCTGTGGATAATTGCAAATAGAAGACTCTTAAAAAGTTCTAGGTTACCAAATTGTTACTTCAGTTTGAGATTCTTAGAAATAGTAATGCATTTAGGGACTGAATAATAAGGTTGAAGTGTTGTATAATTATTTGTTACACTGTGCCTAGCTATGAAATACTCCAACATTCTTCTATGTGTCACTAAATATTGTAAATACAAGCTAATGTTTTAAAATGTTGCTTTCCATGTCTTCTAGAATATTCAGGAAATTACAGTTTTAGTGAGAAATATATAGGTGAGATCTCAACAAAATTCAAGCTTATTAATAATTAATTACTTTGTGTACTAACATTTGACATACATTTCAACTAACATTTAAATTAATGTCTAAGTCACACTAAACAATACATTGTACCTAGCTTGACTTGATGTTTAACTAACACTTCAGCAACACATTTTAAAGAACATTTAATATACATAGTGACTAACAAACAATCTGATGTTATGGAACTTTTTTTTTTTTTAACTTTATCTTTATTGACTCTCATAAAGGGGAGATGAGACCAAATGGTCACTTTTGAGCCTAGAAACATTGCAAAGTCAACTCTTTGTGTGAAACATTGCAAAGTCAACTCTTTGTGGGAAACATTGCAAAGTCAACTCTTTGTGGGAAACATTGCAAAGTCAACTCTTTGTGGCAAACATTGCAAAGTCAACTCTTTGTGTGAAACATTGCAAAGTCAACTCTGTGGGAAACATTGCAAAGTCAACTCTGTGTGGCAAACATTGCAAAGTAAACTCTTTGTGTGAAACATTGCAAAGTCAACTCTTTGTTTGAAACATTGCAAAGTCAACTCTGTGGGAAACATTGCAAAGTCAACTCTGTGTGGCAAACATTGCAAAGTAAACTCTTGTGTGAAACATTGCAAAGTCAACTCTGTGGGAAACATTGCAAAGTCAACACTGTGGGAAACATTGCACAGTCAACTCTGTGGGAAACATTGCAAAGTCAACTCTTTGTGGGAAACATTGCAAAGTCAACACTTTGTGGCAAACATTGCAAAGTCAACTCTTTGTGTGAAACATTGCAAAGTCAACTCTGTGGGAAACATTGCAAAGTCAACTCTTTGTGGGAAACATTGCAAAGTCACCTCTTTGTGGGAAACATTGCAAAGTCAACTCTTTGTGGGAAACATTGCAAAGTCAACTCTTTGAGGGGCACACATGTAATGACACCTACTTAAGAAAATAAATACCAAATAAACTGTGTACACAATTATTGGTTTATTATTAATGCACATAATTATCAAATGATAACACATCTCCTCGTGCTGCCACACACCTATATAAATTGTATAAATTTAAATCCAAATATAGCTCTGAAATATATTATATTCAGTGTACATTATAGATTTTTAAAAAAGTGACCCTCATTGCCACTTTGATGGACAAAGGTGGCGTAAGGGGTGCGGAAATCGAGGAAGCTCACAGAACTTTGCCAAGTGAATTGGGGAGGGGGTTAGCCAGAAGAAATGCTTGTGGAATTTAGGTTTCCCTTGCCTGTGTTTATACAAATCCTATTAATATAGTAGTTCTAAATAGTAATGAGGTTTTAAAATTTGTATTTAAGATTACTAATTTAAATCTTTTTTATTTTCTTGAAAGCTGTCCAAAAGAGTGCCAGTAAACCAAAATGGTGTTTACTGTCACAAAAAGTGCTTTTAAATATGTATTTTTGACAAGAATGGAAATAATGTATATTTGATGAAGAAATAATCTCATTTATGACATAGCGATGTGGGCCATAAAATTTAACGTTGCAGCCCCTGACCTATAATTAATTAGGATTATATTCTCACACTGCAGAGAAAAAAATATTTTCAATGTTCAAAATCTGATGGAAAACTGGCCTTAGATTCACTGAAATATATTGAAATGTTTCATATCAGCTATTTAAATTGTTTTACACATAAATCTCAAAGTTGATTACAAATAGTTAGGATTATCTAATGACCAGTCGACATTCTGATTATTTAAACTTATACATTCACAAAACTGCTGTAATGCTTCACAATTTCTCACCAAATATTCTACTTTTACAGAGAACATGACCATAGAGAATGGAAAGCTTTTAGAAGGTATGGGTGGGGATGTGGACCTGGCCAAGTTTGATTCAATGATAAAAGCTTCAACAGAAATGGAATACGACAAATCTCAGCCTTACTACGTGGTAGCCAAAGCAGCCATTACATGCAAGCCCATGCCAGGTTGGATATGCAGTACTTTTTTTATTTTAACGTTTTAACAACTATCAATTCTGGTCCTATTTAGTTTAAAATCTATCAAATAAATACCTAGAAAGAACTGAATGGTCTACGTCAGGTCTGCACAACATACCGCCCACTGGCTGCATACGGCCTGCAATGTAACATAATGTTTTTTTTTTTATAATTTCCCCCCCCCCCCCCCTGTCTTATTTTCTTTCGGCCTGCACAAGTTTTTCATAAAGTATTACGGCCCGCCTTACATTTTGAGTTGTGCAGGCCTGGTCTCCGTCATGACCATTTCAAAATTTGAATTATTATGTTGACAAATTTATTTCTATGTTGCTTTTATTAGTTTGTTTAAGGATTGTTACTATTAGTATTACCATTTATTGTTATTATTAAGTGCATTGAGGAACCATTTGAAAAGGGTTGTTGAACCTAAACTGTTTTCTAGTCCCTCTATAAAATGTTACATGGGTCTCATCATCATCATGTCCCTTTGTCCTTGGACCGTTTGGGCGCCACAGATGACATGTGACCTATCCTTCTCCATTCGTCTCTGTCTTCTGCACTATGCACAGCATCCCCCAGTGTTAGTCCTGTCCACTCTTTGATGTTATCCTCCCATCTTTTTCTTTGTCTTTCTCTTCTTCTCCCTCCACTTATTACATGGGTCTGGGACTGATTGAATCATGTTTTCGCCACTCTTGGCTTCATTTCTCATTTATGCCAACGGGTTCTTTCTAGGGATGTTTTGATTTCATAACCATGTTAAGGCCTCAAAATATGTTTAAGTGGATTTTTTTTTTAATTTTGCCTTTATTTCAACCTTTTTTTTTAGCTTTTTGACATTTTGATGATCTCTCTTTGCATTAGATGCATTCATGCCGTGTGATGATCTCTCTTTGCATTAGATGCATTCATTCCATGTGATGATCTCTCATTGCATTAGATGCATTCATTCCATGTGATGACCTCTCTTTGCATTAGATGCATTCATGCCGTGTGATGACCTCTTCGGCTGGTGGTCGCTGCGATGCGGTGTGTGGTTTGTCTTCATGCTGGCTCTGCTCGGAAACGGTGTTGTGTTTTTTGTGTCGGTGACCAGTAAATCCAAGATGGACGTGCCCAGATTTTTAATCTGCAACTTGGCCATGGCTGATTTCTTCATGGGAATTTACCTTGGGATTTTGGCCATAATGGACGCGTCTACCCTGGGTAAGGTTTTCTCCTGTGCGATCTCTACAATTATGATTAATTGTGATTTACATCGTAGATTTTAAACCAGAACAATTTAAACCTGGGATGTTATTTCAGATTTTTTTCAAGCTCAATAATCAGCCATCATATATTGTAAGACCTCACTTCCCAAATGACAACATGGAATTTTAGAGTGATGAAAAGATTTTATAATAGTCATTGGGGGCACACTGGTAAATTCTGACAAGATTTATCTTTTATTAGAATAATTTTTAACTTTACTTTCAGCATGTAGATGCAGACTAGATGAATTCTAAAATGTACTTGTTTGTTCCAGGTCAGTTCAAAAAGTACGCCATACAGTGGCAAATGAGTGCTGGATGCTTGGTGGCCGGGGTGTTGGGTGTCTTGTCCAGTGAGTTGAGTGTCTTCACCCTGACCGTGATTACGCTGGAGAGGTTTTACGCCATCACTCATGCCATGCAGCTCAACAAGAGATTGTCTCTTAAACATGCTGGTCAGTTGAGAGAATTAAACTTTTGCCCCACTCAATTGTGGGTCATTTCAGAAAATGTAACTTTTGTCCCACTGTGTTAGCTGTTAGTTCAGAGAATGTAATTTTTGCCACATTCAGTTGCTGGTCAGTTCAGAGATTGTAATGTTTGTCTGACTCACTGCTGGTCACTTCAGAGATTGTAACTATTGTCCCTCTAAGATTTTGGTAACTGTAGGGCGGTATTTCCCATCCTATTTTCCACCAGCCTGTTTAGATGCAGAGATTCTATATTGTATGATAAAACTTACAAAACATGAAAAATATCTTTATGTTACAATAAATAATAAACAATAGCAGTGGTTAACTTTAAAAAATTGTCTTATCTATAATAATATTGTGCCTCTCCCAAACCCCCTTCCCCCCCACCCTTTTTTCTTTTCAAAATGTATATTCACTTTCTATCTCAGAGACTAAATGTCCCACATAATCTTCAAATCATCCCCCTCCCCATGTTACTAAACCCCACTTTAAGAAACTTTGGTGTATATAATGTGACCTTTTTTTGTACTGAGATGTTGGTCAGTGTCGAAAATGTAACATTAGTCCCCTTGGTATTGTTGCCTGTTTGAAATGTACAGCATTATACTGTTGATCCAGACAAAAACTTTTAAGTCACCTGGCATTACCAAAAGAATAATTCTAACTTTCTAAAAAAAAAATGCAATTCCATCTTTAAAAGTCTGGGAAAATTAAATGTAAAAACTTTGTGGCAATAGCATTTACGATTAGTTGAAAGAAAAACTTTGTGGCAATATAATTTATGTTGAGTTCAAAGAAAAATGTTGGGATTGGGAAGTTTCATGTAGTTTTGACATACTGGTAATTAGTTAATGTGAAATTAACAGCAATGCATTAAACCTCTCACAGGCTACATCATGCTGGGAGGTTGGCTGTGGAGCTTTGGACTGGCCATGTTACCTTTGTTTGGTATCAGTGATTACCGCAAGTTTGCCGTCTGCTTGCCATTTGAGATTGAAGATGTTCTCTCTAAAAGTGAGTGTTGTTTTATGTTTTTTAAAACTATTTTATTATTTTAAAAAACTTGTCAATTCATCACCCAGTGCTTTAAAAGCTTTTAGAGAAGTTTTTACTAACACCTTATTCAAAATTGTTTTAAAAATATATTCTCAAATAATTCCACAGAAAAATCATTAAATAAATGTATTATAAACTTGTACAAAGACACTAACTACCGCTTGAGATTTCTTTTCCCTTGTTTTGATCAGGTTATGTCTGTTTCATCATGGTATTCAATGGCATCTCGTTCTTCATCATTCTCGGCTGTTACCTCATCATGTACATCAGCATACGAGACTCTCAGGCCTGGAACTCTAACGACACTCGTGTGGCCAAAAGAATGGCACTCTTGGTCTTTACCGGTACCAGTGGCTTAACCAGTTATTTTTAAATAAATATTTACCCCAGGGGAGCAAGCAGTTAAAGGAAGGCCTCCTTTTATTATAACGTACATCATTTGATCAAGCAAAAGATGCAGCTCTTGGGTGGCCATCATTATTTATGCTTCCTCTCCGGTTATTCTGTAGATCATGGCAAATAATTTATGTGCAATTTCATTTTAAAGTTGTTTTTTTAAATGACATTGATATGTTTACAAAATCCTTGATGTATAACAGTGGCAAGAGGAATTATTAGGTGCCATAGTGTTGACCCTGAGCTTGTATCAAAAGGAAGATCTTTCTTAAACGTGACGAATCATTTTTTTTTTTTTTTAATTTTCAGATTTTCTTTGCTGGGCTCCTATTGCCATTTTATCCCTGGCTGCGGCTTTTGGTAAAAATTTGATTCATCTCAATGAAGCCAAGGTAAGAGGGAAAAAAATGTTTCATAAAGTTTTTGTCAAATTCTTAATGTCTGTGTGTTACGTCACAGGTCAATACATTTCAGGCCAATTAAATATCTACAACTGTGTTTCTTCACTGGTGAATACATAACTGTGTTTCTTCGCTGGTGAATACATTTCAGGCCAATTAGATATCTACAACTGTGTTTCTTCACTGGTGAATGCATTTCAGACCAATTATCAACAACTATTGCTAACTATTAACTGACTCCTTATTGTACTAGAAACAATGGGAGTATTAACTCTTCGAATCAAGTGCATGTAGTAAAATAAAGTGTAAATATATATGTATTGTATATATATATATTATTATTATTATTATTTAGGCATTTTTGTATAGCGCTCACCTTACAGCTCTAAGCGGTTTTTTTTTTGGTTTTTTTTGCTGGCATCCGTCTGTCACAATGTGACGATGGAGTGGGTTTCGGAGGACGAAATCCACATGGCCTGGGATTATTCTTCAAGGATTATAAGCTGTTTCCCAAAAGCAAATCGCCTCTCTCCACGCCGCTGTATAACCCAAGGGAACATCATTGGATGATACAGCTTGGCACCAGTGGCGTCGCAGGAGTTGTCGGAATGTTTCATTGTATCAATGTAATCCGCCTTTCGGGACTCCATCTCCGGGTTTGATTTCAGAGTTTCCTGCTCTTAGATGAGTTGTTATCCAAGGTTAACGGGTCCCATCCACCCGGGGTGCTGGTGGTGTTTTTGCTTGACTGGGCTCTTAGTTGCTGGAATTGAAATCCAGACCACCAACTTGAGATTTGCTCAGTTTAGTCCACTTGGCCACCCAGCCAAGCACTTTACAATTATTAAAATATGTAAACTATTTAAACTGCTAAAGCAAAATAAAAATGAAAAACCAGAGACACTAGAATAGTAACTATATATATATGATGTTATTTGATTGATTGATTGATTTTGATATTTATATCGCGCTGGTATCCATGCCACTTTAGCATGCTCACTGCGCTGTGGTTTTCCGAAATTTATTTAAACAAAAAAGTTTTTAAATGTTTCTTAAATGATTTTTTTATCATTGTCAATTCCCCTCAAAGATTGAGGCAAACTGTTCCATAATTTTGGCGCTATCGCTTCAAAAGAGCGCATTCTGTAAGACTTTTTCCTGTGTTCATTCATACTAGGAACTCTCAGTAATTACTGTGTTGAAGATCGCAGGCTCTTCAAGGATACATGTTAATAAATCAGTTCTTTGAGATATTCCGGTGCTGAGCCATCTATGCGGCTATACGCCAGGGACAGAATTTTGTAGTTAATGCGCTCACTCACAGGAACCCAATGGAGATCTCGTAGAACTGGGGTGATGTGGTCAGATTTCTTCATCCGGGATACAATGCGTGCTGCAGTATTTTGTATCTTTTGGAGTCTCTGAATTTGGTTCTGAGGTAAACCCCACAAACAACTGTTACAGTAATCTAATCTTGACTGGATTAGAGCTACCGCTAGAGCATTGTCTGTTCTCCTATTGAGTTGAGGACGCACTGATCCTGGACACGCAGATGACAAAAGCTACCTTGACGACAGAACTGATATGGGGAATCATACTAAGTTTACTGTCAATATAAAAGCCAAGGTCTCTGATAGTCGAGGACAACGGGATCTCTGATTCACCAACTTGTATCGATGCAATGGCAACTTTCCGAAGATTGGTGTCTGAACCACAAATAATTGCCTCTTCATTTAATTTTAGTCTGTTTGATGACATCCATTCTTTCACAGCAAGACAGCACTCCTCGACAGCAGCAGCTCACTCCAAGGGATAAGGGCAGAAACACTTGTATAGTTCTGTGTCATCTGCAAATATTTTGTGGGAAATACCATGAATTTCAATAATTTTGCCGAGCTGGCTAGTGTACATGGAGAACAGAATAGGTCCTAAAACTGAGCCCTGTGGCACACCACAGATAACGGAAGTGTCCTTGGAAGTGTTCACAGGTGTTGACCATCTTTATCCTACCTCTGAACCTCTCTCCCACAGGTGTTGACCATCTTTATCCTACCTCTGAACCTCTCTCCCACAGGTGTGACCATCTTTATCCTACCTCTGAACCTCTCTGCCACAGGTGTTGACCATCTTTATCCTATTCTGAACCTCTCTCCCACAGATGTTGACCATCTTTATCCTACCTCTGAACCTCTCTCCCACAGGTGTTGACCATCTTTATCCTACCTCTGAACAGTTGCGCCAACCCTTTCCTTTATGCTTTTTTCACGAAGCAGTTCAAGAAAGATTGTGTTCTTTTGTGCAGGAGACTGGAGGACTCTTCCATAGCCAGGCATTTTTCTCAGGTACTAAAGTCCTTATGACTGTCGCCAGCACTAAAATTCGTATCTCTTTTACTTCCAAATATGTCATTTTGAGTTGATGATGAGAAATAGAATCTAAATATTCAATTCTTAATGGTAAATATCAAAACAAAATTTCCAGGGTGCTTATGTGACTATTTTAAATCATTTTTAATTAATAAAATAATATTTTACCGGCTTTATTTCTGTTTTATTTACATTCGTTTTTCTACTGTCCAATTTTGTTTATGTAAAATTACCTTTTTTTTTTTTTTTTCATTTTTAAAAACTATTATTAATTTTGTTATTTAAGTTGCATTCTATGACATATTTCCACAACCATGCTAATTTTATTTATGTAAAATTACCTTTTTTTTTTTTTTTTCAATTTTAAAAACTATTATTAATTTTGTTAATTAAGTTGCATTCTATGACATATTTCCACAACCATGCTCCATCTTTTCCCCCCACCTCCACCCCAAACTTGATCACAGGCAAGTCAGCGGCACCCATCCCTCTCCTGGAAACACCAACGCCGGCCGTCAGCCCTCCACAGTCTGATGGGGGAGGGAAAGTCCAACAACAGCCAGAATGTTTCATCTGGCAGCAATAGTTATGGACTGGTTAACTACAACTCAGAGGTAGGTCGGTGGAGGGTGTGCTGACATTTCTGCACTTGACAAGTTATTGGTTGAATCGATTTCTTTGTTTTCTCACTCAGCGGCCTTATAACTTGGGGGATTATTTGGATATAATTTGACATTTTAAAACGTTATGATTTATCCTGTGGGGAAATAGACAACTGTAAGATATGATTTTTAAATTTCCATCTTTAAACTACAGGTGAGTTCAGGGACACACAAAGACATCCAGAGGGACTCGATACACTACGATAAATATGTAAAGGTCAACTCCAGCAGAACAAGGTCAGTGATTAGTGTGAGCAGCAATGGTGTCGGTCACAAGTACAGATACAAAATCTGCCCCGGGGAGGACGACGACCGAGACAGTTTCATGAGGAATACATTTGTTGAGAGCTATAGGTGTAATGAGTGCAGCAACCGTGATGCCCATGTAAGTGCCAACCCTTGCGAATAACCATATCTGTGGTTTCGTGCTGTGTGAGATTTTAAAATATATTTCAGAATCAAAAATGTAAACACTAATATGGTCCCATTAAAAGGAGGGCCCTTCCCGAACTGAAGGGGTCAGGACTCCGAGGGAAGCTTTGGCGACCCCATAGGGTGTGTCCTGACCTTAATAAGGTCACGCCATATTGGCCACTTTCAGACACCCCCATTTCCCCTGATTGTCACTACTTTGTCAAACAATTCAGACATCCTTATTAATACATTGTTACAAATCGTGACTCCTGTCCTCCCCCCACCTCCCCAAATACATAATGTTATTTTTGGATGGTCCCCATTGACGAAGCCCTTGTCTTATAGCTGAAGTGGGGTTTTTTTTAAGTGTCAGGACTCCCAGGGAAGCTTTGGTGACCCCCTGGGGTATGTCCCAAAATTAATAAAGTCACACAATATTAGCCACTTTCAGACACACACCCCCTCCCATTGCATAATGTTTATTTACATATGGCCCCCATTGATAAAGCCCTTGTAGTCTTATAGCTGAAGTGTTGTTTTTTTTTCAAAACTATGTGTGACAGGGATTTCCGGTCCATTGAGAATAAGAACTTTGTGGTTCAAAGGGTTGGGGAACCACAGTTTTCTAGAAATATATAAAAGATCATAAATTTAATGACATTTTCTATTTATTGCTTGATCCATAATGTGAAAAAAAAATTAATAAAGGTTACCTTTAAAAAAATCATATTTTAACACTAAACCCCCCTCCACACACACACACACATTTTGAAACAAATAGTTTCTTATATCTCAGAGCTTTGGCGTAGCTATGGTTACTCGTCCCCCGGGCAGTCTAATTTATATCCACACAATTGTACAAAATAGAAGCTCCTCCATATAAGTGCTGCTCAAGGCAGACATCTTCTCCAGCCCCTACCCTCCTTTCCTTCGCCACCTTCCCATAGACTATTATATGCACTCCTATAATCTATAAATTCTATCCCTGTGAGGGGGTGAGGTCAGAGGCGTAGCGTGGTGGGGGCAGGGGGGGACAGATGTCCCCGGGCGCCAGCTAGTTAGGGGCGTCAAAATGTGCTTTGATATTATTTTATTGATGAAAATAATGGGTTTGAGAGTTGAAAAAAAGAAAAAGGGGCGCTAAAAATGGATCTTGTCCCCGGGCGCGAATCTTGTCCCCGGGCGCCAAACACCCTCGCTACGCCACTGGGTGAGGTACAACATTAGTAGAATATATTGACTTGACTTCATTTAAATGTATTTCTCATCATAATGGCTTATACATTTGTAAAAAAAATTTTTTTTTGGGGGGGGGGGGGGGGGGGTGAGAGCTGATTGCTCATTGTAAGTAGACATAAGGGAATTTCCAAAAAAAAAGGGATGCTGAATATATTGACTTGACTTCATTTAAATGTATTTCTCATCATAATGGCTTATACATTTGTAAAAAAAATTTTTTTTTGGGGGGGGGGGAGGGGGGTGAGAGCTGATTGCTCATTGTAAGTAGACATAAGGGAATTTCCAAAAAAGAAGGGATGCATCAAGGGGTAGGGTGGTCTAATGTTTTAACTTTTTTTGCTTATGTAATATGAGGATGGGCCCCTAATATAAATCATTCGATTAATGTCAACCAGAGGGAAAAAATTGAATTGTTGACATTTGTTGATAAATAGTAACCAAATATTTAGAGCAATCTCCCTTGTAAAATTTTTAAATTGTGGTTTATGATTGTCATATTTTCGACATTTTGAAAATAGATCAGCCATTGAGAAATACATGCAGTGGGCCTAAAACAACGTATAACAAAAGAAGACGACGGAAATATCCTTTAAATCCCCCCCCCCCCTTTTCACCTTTTTGACGCACTTGTCTGCTCTTGAACTATTGCGTCCCCTGTTTCTGCCAATGTCCTTGAAGGATGACCTCCAAATTTAAAAAAAAATTTTTTAATGATTTAGTTGAAATAAACTATGGGAAACATGTAGTTACCCTGGCCTGTATTTTAAAAGGTGATTTTAAGTATCCAACAGTTAAAATTTAATTTTTCAAAGAAGTAACCATTGATTAACTCATACCACATGAGCAAAAAGGTTCTGAAAATTAAAATAATGCACTGTCGTAACTCGAAATTAATTTAGTTGCTTGAGAATATTACAAGAGGATTATCTAAATTTAATCAGTAATCATCAAATGAAAATAAATATTTTCTAATAAATTAGAGAAATAGGATCACTAGATTTGTTTCTGATGATAAATTTCCCATGTAGTTTAACATTTCTAAGTTTCAAGAGTAAATCATAATCAGGGATAATTATTTTGCTTACTTTCTTCCATAGATAATCCTACACCAAGACTTCTACTCTCACAGTGGATCGGACACGTACGGTGGCACAGACACATACGGTGGCACTGACACGTACGGTTGCACAGACACTAACGGAGGCACTTCTGAAACTGACATCAACGATCACAATGACAAGTTACTGGCGACAAGTTCCCACCCCGGGCATGAGGAA
Source organism: Lymnaea stagnalis (assembly GCA_964033795.1). Classification (NCBI taxonomy): domain Eukaryota; kingdom Metazoa; phylum Mollusca; class Gastropoda; family Lymnaeidae; genus Lymnaea; species Lymnaea stagnalis. The sequence continues at coordinate 855,450 of CAXITT010000316.1, read as the reverse complement.
ACAGATGATGACATGTGCGACACATCAGAACAGATATTTTTGAAGACCAAACCTCGAGACCTGCCATCATTGAAACTTGCAAGCACTCCGCAGCACGTGCGATCCGACAGAGTAGATACGTCATCACACCACAGTCAGACATCTATCGGGGGTGATGCTGAATTGGGTCAAAACAAAGCTAAAGCCAGTAAAGAACTACACAATTTAAATCACTTGTTGAAAGTATCTACTGGGCATATTAAAATAAGGACAGATTCCAGCGTTGACACCAGTCTGCAAGATGAAATATACAAATACAAGGACACCATAGTTTTGAAGAAATGTTCAGCACGTGAAGATAATTCTTCTTCAAATGGGGAAGCACAAAGGGTGAAAGGTGAACATTTAGAAACTGCACTGAAGCTGTCAAAAGATATTTTACAATTAAGTGACAGTGGAAACGGCGATGAATTGTCAGTCTATCAACTAAACAGCGATGGCTCAGTGCAAAATCTGCATACTTATAAAACTTGTGCTTATGCTCCATGCGATGAAAAGTCCAAACAGGAAGTCACTCTGCCACCATATAACATGACAGATGCCTGCAAACATTACAAGAGAAATAAACAACAGAAACAAATGGAATATGACATGGTAGGTGATTTTATTCATCATGGTCAAGACAGATCAACTGGTAGTGAACAAACATCTGAGGGCCTAGAACTTCAAAGTCAAGGTCATACCACACAGGGCAGCAGAAACATTAAATGTGAGAAAAAGAAACATTCCAGAAAACATCACCATTGCCATCGACACCAACAAGACAGCCACGAGGGTCGGGCGTCTCGACATAAGGGACATCATTCCATTTCTGGTGACAAAACAAAGCCGGAAACAGCGAAAAAATCCAAAATCAGATCGCCAAACCCATCTCCAAAAATGAACATTGTTCTCAGTGGGTTACCCCAAGGCCACTCTAAGATTGACAAGAGCATCCACCTTCGCTATTTTCAGCTGTCTAGTTCAGACCGGGCCTACATTTGCAAGAGTAACTCACTAGTCGAACTTACGCAACCACAGATACAAGAAGTGAAAACCCCAGAAATGTCCATGGCCAAACGGCGCAGCCTTACCCCCAAACACGAGAGTTACCTCCTACTTAGAAGTAGACCATCGGAGCTGCAAAACTTGTATGATCAGTACGATGACAAGTTCCCAAATTTTAAACCTTTCTCTGGACCAGACAATGATGATGAACTGGGCAACATTCCTGCTCTCAGCTTTGAGAAATGTTTCGAGGCAGAAAAATCATGTTCACGCATTGGATCTATGCCTTTAAAAACTGTCATCAACTCTCCACCAGGTAACACGGACACAGCACCAGATGACATGCACCAACATGACAACATGGCTGCCATTGACATGGGAGCCAACGTCACCAACAGAAATTCATTTTCCTCTGCCAAAAATTCAGCAGACATGGAGAGTGGGTTCCACTCAGAGGTATAAATAAGATATGTGGAGAGGAGACATTAATGTGTGGGTAATTACGTTGCTGTGTGTCAATGACATTTTTTGTGTCTGTAAAAGCTATTGTGTGGGTATGACATTGCTGTGTAACGTACAACAAACAAAATTTCAGGAATGTAGAAATAATAATTGGTTTGTTCAGGAGCAAGTGTGTGTAGTTTATGGAACCAGCCATAAAGAGTATCTACAAAATTCCAGCAGTATTCAGCCACTTCACCTCCAAGTCCACCTTTTCCACTATTGCTTGACAAAACCTCCTGTCCATTTGTAAACATTCACTGCACAGAATCTTGATTCCAATTGTAAACTTAAATTTTATCATCAACTACTTGAAACTTAGTTTAGCATCCCATACAAACAGATACACACTGATAAATCCTTTTAATTATGTGAAACACACAAAACTTCACTTCAAACTGTTTTAACTTAAGCACGCTTCAGTAAGTAACATCAAAGCTCAATTTGTATGTGAGGGAGAGTTGCTTTTGGGTAGTGTGAATCAGGATGTCCACTTACGATATGAATTATTCTCATCCTCTGTGTCTTTTCTTTGTTGTTGTTTTTTTTTTAAACATTCCTTCTCACCCTTTGGACAACTGCTATGTTCAGTCCCACGGTATATCATAATCAGATTTTATTTCGAGCTGCTGTTAAATGGTCTCATGCTCAACACTTTCATAATTCACAGATGGCGCTGTGACAGCTCCAGATGTTTTAAGTGTAACATGACCCATGACCTGCCCAATGAAAGATATTGCCATTTAAAAGTCTTGTATATAGTTTTAACAATTTGAGTCAAGGGTTATTAAAATCAAGAAAATTTTCAGGGTTAATTCTACATCTTGGAATTTAACTTTTTCTTAAAGAAGGCAGGATAAAGCCTCTAATTTGTTTGCTCGCAGATTCGGGTCAATGCATTTCTATGGTCCCGCTTTGCGAGCCTATTTGTAATACAGTGGAACCTTCGTAATCATTATCAAATAGATAATTTCCACAATAACATATTCTTTCCGTCTTTTAAAATTTATCAGTGCTTTGTTTGAGACAGGGGTCACAACTTTGCTAGATGCAAATACACATAGCTTTATATTTTTGAAGGCCAAATTCCTAACATGATGCTTGCCCTTAAATATTGTTCTCTGAGATATTTATTCGGTCTAGGTTTATCGATTGGGAATATTTTATTTTATATTTTTTGAAGGGAGGGGTTATTTTGCCTGATTTACTTCAAATAGTGGATTCGATATTGAGAACATGGCGGATTCGATATTAAGAAAATTGACAGACTTTTCTATCTTTTACTCCACAGGAATAGTGAGTCTTGATCCCCATATTCTTATTGCACACGTATAGTGTATGTCCTCCCCTCTTTTAATATACACATATAGTGTCTCTGATCACCTCTTCCCCACCCCCCAACTCTCTTGAAATAATTATTCAAAGTATTCAAGAGATTCAAATTTTTATGAGCACTTGACAAAGTAATGTAACCTAACCATGAACTGTTGACTTTTCTTTATAAAAGATTTAATATGTAATATGTTTAACTTTTGATAATTTTAAATGAATTCCTAAATTATAAAGATAAAAATCTTGATATCATGGTTGAGATATAAAATAATCAAAAAGTTTAATGGCGTGCTTAATTATTAAATTTGGGTTGACATTTTTTTTGTGCCCTTTTTTTTTTCTTCAATTTTTTTTTAAATCTATCATTGACCGGATTGAACAAACATCTTGAAGCTATCATAAAATATTTTGAGCCTGGAAAACTGATCTGATTTTGTATTAAGTTGTTTTTCTAATTCTCTTTAATTAACATTGAACATGTCCAAGTGGTTGGCTGTACTTTTGTGATAAACTCAGTGAATGTTTTGCGTATTTATTTCATTCAAGTGTGTCAGACTGAGTCTGCTAATGGCAGGAATAACTTCACCAGAATTATGTTGTTTCTTGTCAAACTGCTGCCTTGATTGTTGAGTTCCGACACAGGTATTTTATCCCTTTCATTAGCCATCCTGTTTCCATACAGGTTATTATATACATGAATCAATAACCATGGCAGATTTTTATACGATATTTTGGTTTATAGAAACCATTTGTATTTGGTGCATGAATCACCTCTAATTCAGATAAGAGGAAAAATATCTTTTAGCATCGGTACTAATCATGCTATCAAAAGAGAGATAGACCCCACACACCATGCACTGTATTTATTGATGAAGTTGAAGGCATAAAATTAAGGTTTCGAAATTACTAAACTTTTTAAAACAACGTATAGTTCATTCCTTAATTTTGTCCTGCATTTGTTTTCTCTGTTAGTTGTTCATGTGAAATAAGTTAACACCGGAAGGGAGATATTAGATCTAGGCCTAAGCCTATACTATACCACAAAATAAAAGCAGTCATTTTTTTTTTAACACAAAAACATTTATGTTAAATGCTTGCCTAAAAATAAATTCTTCCTTGGCATAAAAATTAAAATATTATGCTCTATCTTAATCTTATTGTTTTTGTGTGGGTTTTTTGCGGGTTGCCTGGATGAAGCCCTTAGTTTTTTCTTTTTTTTTTTTTTTGTGAAATACATTTTGAGATTTGGAGTTGCGATATAAGTTTTAAAATGTATTCTTGCCTTTAATAATTCTGGTTTTGAGCATAATTTGCCGTTATTCATAAAACAAAAATTTAAGTCCAAATTATTCTGCAGACCAGCATGCATTGCACAACACTAAATCAATAATTAGCTTCCATCTAACCATACCTGGTAGTATTTGTTTCTCTGAAATTATGTTGCAACCGATACATAAGATGCAACTACAAAAATCTACTCTGGCGCATAAAAACAAGTATATGGTAACCCTTAAGAAAATATTAACCAGTAATGTTGATGGTAGAGCATCTCCTTGTGTTTGGTGCCCTGGATTTTAGATGAATGGGTCAGGGCGGATTTAAGGCAAGGCGCCCATTGCTATATATATCAACTCTAGCTGTGGGGGAAAAATAAAGTCAGTGATGTATGCAATCCTCTTTAGTTTTGATCCTGAGTCTCTCGCACATTCCCCACCTTGCCAGATAATCCAGCCTTGAAGAACCTCACAAAATTTTCTTTGGAACATAAATAATTTGCATTCATATTTTTTTCACTCACATATTTGCAAATCCATGAAAAATCCTGCAGCGTTTGTGTTTAATTTTTTAAGCAATTTATAAGTTTTCATGCTTTTAAGTATAAAATGTACGAAACATGATGATGGGCTAATCTCCAGAAATAGCCATTTTTAGCATTTTTAATTTTTAGTGACTCCTTACAATATATTCGTGATACCTCCAGATCTGCAACTGGTTCTGGAACCTAACTTTGCTTTGTTCTAGGTATAACTGTACAAATAGTATTTTAAACGTTTCCACTGCTAAATAAAATTATTCAGCTTTGTTAAAAATCCTTCCAGCAGATTAAGAAATATTTATTGAAAATTAAAGAAAAATGAATTATTGTCCATGTTTAATAATGCATTACTTTGTTGGCATATTCTTCATGGAATTTTTTTTCTTTTTTTTATACTTTTGCTTTTTATAAGAAAATTTTACAGCACGAATAAACAGATAAAATTTTTTGTTTATTTTATTTCGGTTTCACTTTTACTTATAGTAAGTTGGCTACTTTATAAGAGTTCGGCAGATATTTTTTGTTGCCAATGTGGCCTTTGACGTAAATTCAAAATATATCTTTTAGTTAGTTTTAAGGATGCACCAAAAAGTAGTCTTAACTAAATGAATTTTCCTTTACAAAACATGGTTTTTCAGTTTTAAGCTTTGATAAAAATAATTAAGATGGAAAGTATATGACTATTTTATATACACAAGGCCGCACTTGTCAATTAAACGCAATCTGTTAAGTGGAAAGTCATTGCAGCATTAGTTTTCCATTTCAAAAACTTAAGCAGTGTTTTGGCACATAATAGTAAATCAAGGATCCAACAAATATTGATAGATAAAAGAATAAGATTAAAGGAGGACCAAGTTGCTTGGTGAATTTCAGCACTGTACCGTTCAAGAGATACAAAGAGATCCCTTTAACTAAACCAAAGTCTCAACAAAACTATACTAAATATAAATATACATGGCCCCCCTTGAATGTAGTAGTTAAAAATGTGTTATACTGACATCTATTTTATGATCTATATAGAAGAACAAAACCTGATAGATACATAATTGTGAATGTATTTATTGACATGTGACATTGCAGTTTGACAGCTCAGCCAATTGAAAATTTAACGTAATGTTGGCTTACAAATGTATTTAAGCATCTGGATCTGTCTGTACATAACCCAATCAAAATTGTTGAACACTACCAAGTTCGTAACTAAAAAATAACATTTGGCTGCATGCACCTAATTTTATTTTCCCATGACGCATTTTAATATACTAAATGTTTCAAATTGGTTTCATCACTACCATATTAGTTTGTATTCCATATCAAAATTTATTGCTCAATAAAACGCTATAATGTTTTTAAGTTTACACATCACAAAAATTTTGTTTTAGTTTCTTAGTCTTTTAAATTCTGTGGGTTGAAACATTTTTGTTGATTGTTTTTCAAATAAAAGTAAGCAAGTTAAGTACAAAATCTGTGTAAAGCATTGTTAAGTAGTATTTATATCTTAAACTTAATGCTTTTTATTTTTTTAATACAAAACTGATGAAGATGAAAATCAGATAGGAAAAATATTGCTAAAAATTTTAAATAGCTGCACTTCAAAAGAAAATGTTTGTTTTTAAATGTATAAAAGCCATCTTTAATGATGTATAAAAATATTAAACTAAGTATTACAAATCTAGCAAAATGAGTGGCTCTGGGATTAGAATTAAGAGATTAGAAAACAAAAGGTTGGTGTTTTCACGCACCTCATCCCAAACAACAACAAGGCATTGACTTCTGTAGTGTACAAACTGTGAAACAACTGGTTGCTTCAAGACTCTACCGCCCATGTGGTTTAAGTAAAAATCAGTTTTAGAAACATATTGAAGAGATTGGCAACATAAAATTTTAAGGGGGGTTAAGTTTAAGAAAAGAACAACTTTAACATCATCTTTCAGGATTTTAAAACTAAAAAAATTACTGAAATTAACCAATAGACTTTCAATAGCAAACCAACATCATTAAATGATTTAGGTTTTGCTGTACAGTATTACAAATACCCGGCCTGCTTCTTTGTTATTGTAACACCTCTATAATGTCCCCACATTTAAAAGTTGTACCTATAAAAGTGGATACAAACAATACAAGTGTTTAGTGTCTTACAATGTCATTGGTCACCCGCTCAGAAATTAAAATAAAGCAGTTATTTAATACCAAAAAATATTTTGTTTCAGGCCTTGTGACCATCCCAATATTAGCAACCAAAATTTAATGACGACATATTTTTCATTTAATGCATTTTAAATTTGATCAGATCATTAGTATTGGGTGTAAATGTTAACATAGACAGATTAAAGCACACCATAGTGGTGCAAGTGACAGTAAATGGACAGATATTGCTTAACCTCATGGAACACTTGCAGATAATTTTTGTAAAGAGCTGAATTGTTTGGTGCTTTATTTTTAAAGCTTTAACTTTAAGACAAAGTTCAGAGGTGGTAGGCAAGCATCCGGTCACCAGTCTGCCAAAGTCAATCTTATGAAAATCCAATATGATCAATCAATAAATCGTGCATCTGATCCTGTTGATAAATTACTGCTTGAGGATTATCACAATGAAAAGTTTGAGAAGCACTGAATTAGTACGTTTAACCTAGGAATATTAGTTGGGAAGACAATATAGCCACATTGACATGAGCAATAGATTTTATAACACAAAGACTTGGACAAATAAAGGAAATAGTGATCTCTTAGTGAGTTTTTAAAAATTATTTATTTTGCACAGATTAACTATATTATATAGTCAAAAATGAATTATTGAGATATTTCAACGAAAATCATTGACGGTTGCACTCTACCGCCAAGGAGTGAATTATGGTACCAAGTTCAACCACAAGTAACACAAATACTTATTAAATACATAGATCCCAAAAAAAGACATACAAATTTAAGCACTAAAAAAAAGATTTAATGGACATCTTATACAGTACTAACATGAGAGCATTAACATTAAAGCATACATGTAATGGTTCAATTATTTGAAATGCTTTGTTGTTAAATGTTACAATGCATTTTTTAAAAAAATGGATTTCAATAAATATGAAATGAAGTTTGGAGCAAACCAAAACAAGACACATATAAAAGCACTGACTCCATCACCTAATGACCCTCACCTTTCCCCAATATACAGAATATACACTTTTTATTTAAAAATACAAGGAGTTATATGAAAGCATGCATGTATTTTGTCCCACCTTGTTTGTGTGTTAGGTGGGTTTTGATTTTTACAATGTTTTCCACCCTATTTTACAAAGTAAATATTCTAAAAATCTTTACAATGCCCAATTTTTGTTGTTAATAATGAAGAAAAAAAACAGTGATATTGACAAATCTTATCTCCTTTATAGGAAAAGTTTTGATAAGTTACAAATATGGGTTACTGTTGAGAAATGTAAAAGTTGTAGATGGATCTTTTAGAATTGCACCAAGTTTTCACATCACGAACTAAGCCTTTTCTTCAAGAAATAAATAAGTTAACAAAATCCACTCAGTGGATCTAATTGCAGGTTGTCCATAGTTAGATTTCTGAATGAATCGAAGCAACCATGTTAAACACTGTAATGAGCCCAGAATGATAGTAAAGAATGCTTCCAGAGGTGGCCTTGATTCAATATACCTTTTTAACATTTCTTTTTTTTTTTTTGTAACAACTCTATAATAATTGGAGTCATGATGTGATTCATGAATGAAAATAAAATGCAATTTTTAAACTTATATTATTTTTTTAAGTGTGCGCATCAAAGTTTAATGCACCGAATACTTTTTTTTTAAAATTAAAAAAATTTATGATTATAAAAATGGTTCACCTCACTAGACTAATACTAATGAAAAAATTCTCAATGCTTCACTGCATAAACAATTTGAGCTAAGCAGCTCACTTTTAAGTGTCCTACAAAACGTTATGGATACATTTATTTTGCTTTAAATTATTTACTTTTTTTTTTTAATCTTTAGTGCATTTATTTCCACAAAGTGGCTTCAGTGGAAACTAATACTTTCTAACAGAAGAAAATTTTAAATCATCCTAAAAATTTTATCATTCAATGACTTTAACCATCAAAGCTTTGGGTAATTAAGCCTCAGCTAGAGAAAGAGCACTTGCGCGCACACACACAGCCATCAGTATTTATGAATAGTAAAACTTCAGTGTTAGAACTTTTAACTTTCTGGACAAGCAAACAAGTTGACAATCTAATGGTGTTTTTTCAAGTGATGTAAATTCAGCAATTTTAAAATCGAGAGAATACGCGCAAGTCTGCTTGTTTGCAGTGTAAATAAAAACTTGCAAAAGAATTTCTGAATATCTCAAAGGAAAAAAAGGCCAAACTAACAACATATGACAAAAGTTACAAATTACTAGATAGATTAACTATAATTTAGAAGGAAGGATAAAAAAAATGAAGTGCTCTCACAACAAACGCTGTATTTTAAGGAATACTTTTTCTTGTGGTGGAAGATTGAGCAATACTGACATTTCACATGGAAGTGGAAACAGATTTTGAGAGAGGTAGAAGCAGAAGTAGCAATGTTTTTTAACAAATTTTCTAGTTATTGTTCAGATCAAAGTTTTCAGACCAAACAGAAAATTATAGAAATAAGGAGATCAAACAAGATTAGCCACATGACAAATGATTTTAATTTTTGCTAATGAACATATTGATTGGCATGAATTTATGCTTACCTTTAGTGAGAATATGGAAATCTAATTAACTATTGAATTTTTTTTTTAAACGCAAAATTAATAAATGGAACTGTTGACCTTTAAATCTGAAAGGATTAATGCTAAACCGACATGTATGGATGGGACAGGCCATTTCCACGGCATAACCATTTCGAACAATGGATTACCGGGTACCACAAAAATGTTTTTTGAAAAATATCGTTAAAACTAATTTTAAAAATAAAAAATTGTACAAAAATTTTACATTTTTGTTATATATTTAAGATGACAACAAAGAGAATAAAGTAATCATCTCTATATACAGTATTTACATATATAAGAATTTTTTTTAAATAGTTATTACATCTAGGGATGTTCTTTTTCAATGAGTCGGAAGTACAAAATTATGAAATTCAAATATTGTTATTGAATTTTTTTTAAGTACAATAAAACAACAAAAATTATTTCAGTTGTCTTTATATTTTTCATCTCAATGGTGTTAAGCACAACAACAAAAAAAAAATGTATATATTTCTTTTCAAATCCCATCATCTTTTTTAAACACTTTGGTTCTATTATTTAAAGAAGAAAGCTTATTATATAGACTCATGAATTTTGTAAAAGGCATCAATAGATACACAATAGAATCATTACCCCAATTAATTTTTATTTTATTAATGATAATGAGAGGAAAAAATAATAATTAAACTTTCTTAGTTTCTAGGACTACATAATATGAAGTCTCAAATTATTTGTAGAATAAAATAATTCCTTCAAATGAATATTTTGCAATCTAGTCACAAAACTTAAATGCCATGTTTATTAAATGATAATGAATTCATTGAATTGATAAAGTTATTGTGGTTATTTTGAGATAAATGTTTCAAAGCAATGTGCTTTTAATATGAAAATCTTTTCAAAATCCCCCACCAATTTTTTTTTTTTCATTTTAAGAAGGCTAAATTAACATTCTTTAAAGGCAAGACACTTGTTACAAGTTTTAACTTTTTGTTTTTAAATGTCAACGTCCTGCAAGCGTTGGTAACAAGTCATGCATTTAAACAATATTTAAATAATCATTCAAATGTATATTCACTTGGAGAGAGCCTCCACAAATAAACATCAAATGTACACACAATTGGCTTAAATGATTATTATTTTTAAATTGTGACAATTTATATTCTGTGTCATCGTGAAAATTTGATGGTATGAAGTTTGAGAGACAAAGAGCACAGATGGAGGAGATAATAATGCTGATAGAAATTGCAGAAAATGAAAGTGTCCAACATTTTTTAAAGAGAGGTGAGAAGAAAAAAAATGCCTTCTACATTTAATGTAAACTGTTGACCTTTGAATTTTGCTGGAATAAGAACGTAATGTTAAGTGAGATCTAGAAAAGATATTTAATAGTAACTTAATGTCAAACATCTTCATTGGACCATCCTGATGGTGAAGATGGTAAACTTAGGTAAAAAAATCAATAGTAAATGAGTTAGGTAAAAAAAAAAATCATTAGTATATGATTTAGGTAAACAAAAAATCAATAGATTTAAATACATGAGCCTATGAAGTGGATAAACTGGTCAAAGGTACAGCATACAAATTATATAATTTAAGAATGCAGTTATGTACAAGTTCAGGTTGCCACCAGATGATGTACAACAAGTTCAGTTCTATTTGTACCAGTCCAGGCAAAGAATGTATAAACCATTTCAAATAACTTCACATTTCATCCAGCACACTGTGGTTTATAGTCCAGGCATAGAATGTAATTTCATTTCAAATAACTACTATTTCATACAGCACACACTATGGCAGGCTCTGATCCTCCTACTATATGCATATTTATTTGAAATGAAAGCTATTAAATGTTGACCAGCAAAGTTTTGCTTGCATTTCTTATTCATGCCAACAGCTTCATTATTTAAACAGCATCTTATTAGAATGACCAGCAAAAGGTTTGAATGGGGTTGCGCCACTGAAGTCTAATAGATGGACATCCACAAAGTTTAAGTTGCTGATGCACAACTAAGGAATACTACTTGACACCATCCAAAGATTTGAGTTGAGGAGTTTCACAGGTGTCCATAGAGTAGTTTCAACAGTGAAACAATGGCACAAGCACAATACCTGACATAGTATGTCCACTAAACACATCAACTAACAGTATTCAAAACCAACAGAACTCTGTGTGGGTCAGTCTTTTAATAATCCATAAACGAATGCCATTTAGTCACACAAGCACAACTTTCATCAAATGTCCATTGGGGGAAAAAGGAGTTGATAATCCAGTTATTTCTGTATCATGTAAGGATTTGGCGTCTTATTTACTGTACAGAACACAAGACTGTGCTTCAAGTTTCTATACTAGATTAGGTCACAATCTCATTAATTAGTTTCTCTCTGTCATTCATCCAATCTTGGTCTCTTGGGTGAGGTAGCCTCTGTCTCATCCAAAGTGGACACTTCAGGGTCAATTTTCTGTTGCAGGGCACTGAAGCAGGGTGTGGGGTTTTCTTTGACAAAGCTCAGATACTGGGGCATCAGACGCTCAACTATTGACTCAAACAGGGCTCTCACGATTTTACCAGCCTTGCCTACTTCAGAGCCAGCCTGGGGACAAGAAGAATTACAATAAGAAACACTTCATACAATATACCATTATTTATTATAGCTAAGTTTTAGGTCTTTCTGCTACACATAAAAGCCTTCTATACTGCAACTTACCACATTTACCAGGGCAGGATGATATAAACACTAAATTTTTTTTAGGACCCAATGACTAATGGGGGCTATTTACATGCCTGCCATAATTAAATGTAAAAACAATCTGATAATATTCACTTTAATGTCAGTAACTCTACAAAATCACACTTGTGCAGAATGGTTGGCAAGCTTAACTAGCAAACATTGCAGCCTAGACCTAGTTGAACCACATCCTAGGCTTGCTCAACAAGTTTTGCATTTTTAGTCAAGATTTTTTTTACTCAGCATATATTGCCAAATATGATGAGACCATGATGCTAATCATTCATTCCAATGAAACAAGAAAATTAACTGAATACTGCCTTAAAGCAAAGTAATTGTGAAGTTTTTAATTTTAAATAAATTTTAAAAATTTAATACCTAGTATTAATGTAACTATAGCATATAGTTGAGCATATTCAAATCCCATTAAAAAAATTGAAAGTATAAAAGTGTTCAAAAAGCTTTAGATTTTCAAATTAAACATTTTGTTCAATTACCTTGTTGTAAATAGCACAGTTGACAAAGACTTGGCGTACATCAAAAAGAAAACCTTTAATACTGTGGTAATGGTTGTGGTTCCTACGCTGCAGTTTAAACCGAATCTGGGTGAAATCCATTGGCTGTGAGATGATCTTGTAGTAATTTGGTACTTGCTGTTGAGTTGGGAAAATATGGTAAAATACTAAAATACAAGCAAATAAAATATATTTAATATATGCGAGAATTAGGAAATAATAAAAACTGTTTTTTAAAAACAGCTTTAATTTTCACTTCTGTTCAGTTGTTATATATATTTAGTTTTAGAATGATCAATTAAAATGTCTAGCTCACCACTCTGTTCACTGGCTCCTGGAAGGGTACACTAGATGGGTGACAGAAGAGCTCTAAAAGAACTCGCTCGCATACCTGTAGAAAAGTTGACACAATTATACCAACTGAAATTTTATATTGGGGCATGCTTTTTTTATTTCCTCTGGGAGCTGCTGCCACTTATCTTTTTATTAAAATAAATTTTTAAAATATTTTTAGAATAATTAAACAACCCCCTAAAAACAAAGTTTTTCATATAAATCTTTTATATGCATTTTTGTGGGACTTAGCAATGGCTACAGTTCTTATGAAATCATATATCCTTTATCTTCCCCGTTAAAACAACAGGAAAAAAAAACATTTATGGGGGATGGGCTGAAAATATGGGAGAATGTATTGTCAAGTGCCTAGAGTCAGGTTGATAGGATTACATAAGTGGGTGACTTAGCCTTCCGAAGATTTTGCCACCCCAAACACAGAAAGAAACCCACAAACAAAAATTTCATTCTTTTTTTAAAATGGACAATGAAGAAAAAAAAAAAGGCAAACTTTTAAACTATTACAGCCAGCAGACAGACTGAATAAAAATGAATACAATAAAAATGAATAAAACGACTTGGAGATTATTTCTTAACATTGATAATATAATCTCATCTGATGATAAGTTCTTAAAGACTTCATAAATAAATGGAGATTTTAAATTACCTTGATTTCCTGATCTGTTAGTCCACCTGGAGCTTTACGTTTTCCACCATTTGTTTCATCGACTGTGACTGGGTTGTCTCCCTCACATATTGTACACACAAATGACCCACTGCAAAATGCAGCAACAAAAAAAAAATCTTTCATTATGCCTAGAATATAAGAGTAAATATCAAACTTTTCAAGATTGGTACAATTTATGCATATTATAGTTCTCAAAATCAGCCTTATGTCTCTGTATTTTTGGTGCTGAAGGCTTCTAGCTGAAATGTCTACTGTTTTGTATTGTCCTTCAGGTTTTTCTCTACCCTGTGTATATTCTCTATGCAATATTATAGCTTTCATAATCAGCCTCATGACAAATTAAATTGTTTTAAAAAATGAGTTTCCTCAGGAACACATACCTTGGGACAGCAGAAAGTTCTGGAATATGACACTGAAGATGGAAAACTCTGGGGCAGCGGTCGCAGCATAGAACATCTCCGCCATTGTGACAGCAGGCGCAGTAGTCGTCATTAGGGTCACCCTGAGAGTCTGCCTGTGATAGGGAGAATCCTGGCATACTGTTACCCCCTTGCCAATTTTCACGTAATTCCTGGTCTGTTGGGGAATGAGGCCCTGCAAGAGGGACCAGGCATACATTGTTATCAAGTAAGGACAGTTTTAAAGCAGCACTCACAAGAAAAAACACCAAAGGTGTAAATTTAGGCCAACAAAACAAAAAATGAATTCTTTCCAATGAAAACCGAGGTTTGGATACAATTGAAAAAAAAATAATGCTTAAGTTTTAAAAAAGATTGTCGTAAATTTTCAATAACGACAAAAATAATTTAAAAAATAAATAACAGTTTTTTAAAGTTTGAACTAATTTCACTAAAAGAGAACATTCGATTGCATTTGCCAGATATTGACAATATTTACCTTCATGGGTGCCATCCACATGGTTTTCAAGATGTGATGGACCTGGTGATGTCCGCGGTGTGTTGTGACCACTGTCCAGGCTTCTAGGTTTTGGTCCACTTATTTGCTCCAAGTTGTCACTCATATCCATGGGCACAGCTCTGATCACCTCATCAAGGTTTCTCTGCATTTCCTAAGAGTAAAAATTGATTTTTAACAAATCTGCTTTCACTTCCAATCAATTGTCAATTTTAATTCCTCACTTTTTTCCAAATTTGACAAGCTTTCTTTCTTTTTTTAAATATAAAATTTGAAAAAATCTTAAAAGGCAAATCAAATGTTAGAAGTTGGTATGTTTTTGTTTCTTTATGTTTGAAAATACATAATTGTTAAAAATCTATAATTATTTTTTTTTTAAATTTCAGAAATAATGTAGACGTTAACAATGCAAACATGTCTACTCACAAGGACTGTTTCTGACTGCTTCTGAAATGAAACAAAAATAAATGTTAACATTTCCATTCAAACATTACATTCAGAAAATGATGTAATATAAAGAAAATCCTTAACTAAGCTTAACTGTCAGAAGGCAATTCTTAACAAAGCTCCACTGTCTAAAACTAAGCTTATCAACTCACCAGTGGACTTGTTTGAAATGCTGGAGATCTCTCAGTCTTCATGCTGGTAGCCATGATGACACAATCTGGAGAATGATCCCGTTTCTCTTTCTTGACATCAACCATTGCTGAACCACCTCCACTGTGGATATTGGATAAGATTAATGAAGAAGAAAGTCCAATGTGTATTACAACTTCTATATTAAATAATTCATTACTGTCCTTAAAACTTTACCCCAACATTGAAGATTGTAACTATTTTATTTGGAGACTTTAAGAAGCAGTATGATGATATTTTTTTTCCGTATTTGACAAGCCAGTATGTATGCATGAGAATTATCTCATAATAATGCTATTGAAACTTGTCGAAGCCAAATAATTCAGTAAAATTGTGTTTTTCTTACCTATCAGGCCTGACAGAGCCGTCATACATTCCAGCACTGGCTGGTCTTGCTGGATCGGGGGTGCTGTGAGCAGAACGAGGTGTGCCACTAGCCTCTCCTCCCATGCGGTACTGAGGTGGACTGTGCATGGACTGTGATCCTAAGAGAAATAAAAATAATGTTCAAAACCTTTCTTTAAAAAAACAGACTTCTTTATAACAATACTGTCTGTCACAGAACGGTTGTTACCGAGGAGGGCTCCGGTCCTGACTTATCACAAACTATTGATTTAGAAGTGGTCAGTACAGGACCGCTCCTCTCTGTGATTTATATTTAAGTATCTAGGCATTGGGACAGACGAAGCACAACGTAGAAAAATTAAACAACTCAAACTCCAGGTGTCCAGATGATAAAAGAGAATGAGCTTTTCATATTTTAGTAGTAAATACTCTGTAGTCCTCACTGATTGTCAGCTATCTATATTTAATTATTATGAGAGAGGTTGCCTTCATCTATTATCCAAGGATATAATTATTATTTGAGCTTCCCAATGATGTGTTATGATTGTTCTATTATTCTACGGTGTTGGAGGAGCTATTATTTTATGTTCTAATATTTGATGTGATTCTGTGAGTAATTTAATAAAAATGAAGTGTGCAAAACAGGAGCTCAGTATTTAGAAAGCGGTGAGTCATGTGCATAATTTAACCAAGAGTAGCAAACAAGGGAACATCCATACAATTATGAAGACTGTTACACTGGTGTCAAAAGTGGTAGACAAATTCAATATATAAGAGCAGTTACAATGACATAACTTGTTAATGAGCAGTTACAATGACATAACTTGTTAATATCCCAGTTACGAAGACATAAATTGTTAATAAAGCAGTTACAATGACAAAACTTGTTAGATGAGCATTAAAAAACTGATGTAACTAATTAATTATGCAATTCTTAACTGAAAAATTTACTGGAGCCAACAAAAAAAAAGCCATGACTCTTCAAAATTACAACTCACACTCGGAAACTCAACAGTTATTCATACCGCAACCTTATTTGAAAGATTTGCTATAGACTAATTTCATAAAACAACAAAAAAAAACTATAGGATTTTCAAGACTATAAAAAAATCTTTGATGAATGAAAAAAAAAAAAAGAAATAGTCATTTCTTTGGATCAGTTAAAGTATTTTATTCTCATTATTGTGGGACAAAGTGCTTACTGTGGTCAATTTGTCCAGGAAAAGCAGGCTGTGTGGCTGGTCGGTGGTGTAATCTCATTGGCGTAAATGCTGGCCTTGCAGCCTGAAAATCACAAAATTTTATATATGCTTTCAAGTCCAAAATTAATTGTTAACACAAATTTCCTTTACTTCTAAATTTTTTATAAGCCCCTTAATTTCAAGAAGTGTGCTGATATTATTTGAAACAAGCACTAGAACTAAACAAAAGAAAATTAATTTTGTTATCTTTGATAGCTCTTATGAACATATTAAACAGACGGTGGGTTTTATAATTTTTTTTTTACCTGTTGCTGCTGATGTGGAGTCAAGAGTTGTCCTGCAACAAAGTGGCCTGGAAAAGTGGAAAGGCTCTGAGGAGCTGAAAATATTTATACATTAAATTTTTTTAAGAATAATCTATCTCTGGAGAACATTATCTAATTTTTTTTTTAAATATTGTACAGAGCCGGCAGCTAGTGTCAAACTACACATGCCACAGCCATACGTTAGTATTTATTTCTTTTCAAATAGATTCTCTTTTAATTGTCTATTGTTCAGCACCAATGTGATTTTTTTTGTGTTAATCTTAGACTGTAAGAGTTGTATAAAGGCACTTAATATAATTAAACTCAAAATTATCACACAACTTACTTTGCCATGAGTGACTCATGCTGCTACTCTGTGGTCTACGGTTGGCAGGCAGTGTGAGTTGGGGGGGCAAGGACCCCCCTCCACCTAGAGAGCTCATGGAAATGTTTGGAGGAGCTGGGGGCTTGGATGCCGACTGGATAAACTTAGACCAGTCTGCCGGTACTCTTTGTCCAGGTATGGGCTGAAAGAAAGTTTTAAAGACAGACTTTTCACGCTTGTCAATGTTGTAGACATAGCTTACCGTTTCCATAAACTAAATCAAGGCAGGGTTTATCTTTGAAAAGGATGTCAAGTTTAATTACCTGATTGGCCATGTGTTGTAGGTGTGGGCTGGTCGCACTCATCACACCAGAGCGGCTTTCTTGGTAGCCACCGCTGGGTCCCTGTCTGGCAGCCTGGCCTCCGTTCTTGTCTGGTGGGTAGCGGACACCGTTGACGAAAATGGCTCCAATTTTATTGAGGTTTCCCAGCAACCAGTTGACATCATGTTTGTACTGTATTAGCAAAGTGCCCTTTAGAGACTGGGGATCCACCTATTTGACAGGAATAATATATGATATGAAGAATGATATTTCTTTTAAAATAAGAGGCAATACTGAAATTTTTCTTACAAAATTATTTAAAGTTTGTACAAACAAACTGCAAACAAAATTTTGTTAATAAATAAGTTGGTATCAACTATTCTGGTCTCCTAATTCTTCATTAACAATGATAGAACTTCTCAAGTGCATTCCTTATCTACATGTTGTGGGCCATACCTGAGTATGATAAACTTTGCGACATTTAGTCTCAACATTTCCTTTGGAATAGAGCAGTGACATACTGGAACCTTCACTGAGGATGTCTTCCATAAACTGAATGCAATGGTCAAATTTTCCAACCAGGTCTGACACATCATCTATTTCTTTATTGAGACGTTTTGTTGCAGCGTCTGTGAAAGAGGCCAAGTTTGATAGGACGCCCCAGACAGCCTGCGAATCAATGAGCAAGTCACATAAAGGAACTATAAAAATGTATGTTTCCCTTTTCATATACTGTTTTAGTCTCAAGGTACATCCATGAGAATTTGTGGACAAAAAGTTTCTCCGTAAATCTTTATAAATATATTTAAACTTCAACTTCAAATAACTATTTGTCTCATTACGTTTTCTAGAAGGAATAAAATGTGGTTAAGCACACAAGAAATTACTAAAATGTAGATATTTACACACAAAAGTTTTATTTATTTATTTCCACTAGCAATCAACATAGCTCATCATAGATGACTGCTTAATTAGCCATGTATAATTGTAAATAGGGTAGTTTATAGTGTAAAAAAAAAAGAATGTCATGTGATGCCATGTTCATAAAGTAACGTGTTGCTTATCTCACCTGTCGAATACCCTTAACCAGGATATCAGCTTGCTTAAGAATCTCCTGTTGTAAATTGTCCTTCTGCTCCTTGCAGTTATTTAATTTCTGCTCAATCTCTTCTCTACTAGCGGCAAGTTTGGTTCTTTTTTCCCCCATCAGAGCCAGGCTCCCTTTCAATCTTGCCTTGTACTGCTCAGCAGCCTGATATTACATATACATAAGATTAAACAAATGCATGGACTTAAGCCACCAATCATGTAAATGAGATTTTAATAATTTTTAATTATCAAAAAGATATTTTTTTTTAAATAATAATAAACAAGATAATGTAGTTAATGTAGTAGTTTAAAACTTAAGAGAGAGACTTGAACTTTAGTCTGTAGAGAAGAAAATCTGCCAACAGATTTGCCACATAAATCTTTCTCACTCTAGTTGTTATGGGAAAGATTATGATCAAGATACGCACTCACAAATAAGACATGTATTATAACTTTAGTACATTATCCAAACCATCACAACCCCCACGGAAATTTTTTTTACTGAACACCAGACCTGTCTAATCAAACTAAAATTTATTTTTTTATTTTTTTTAACAGCTTGTTGCACCCTCATGACTGTAATAAAAATTAATTAAGCATCCAATTTTTACCCCAAAAAAGAAAAAAAAAGTTTGTTTTTTTAAAGTGAGTGCTTTCTAGTTCTTAAAAATTGCGCCCTTCAATTTAAATGTTAAAAGTGAGGATTTAGAAATTCTATCTGGTTCTTCTGGTTGTATAATTTTCTGTGATCGTTACTTGCATTAAAAAAATGTATAGTTTCAGGCTTGAACACCGCAGCTACTTAGTTAACAATAATAATTTGTGTTGTCTAAAACAATCATATAAAGCTGGGGGGGGTGGGGGGGTGTTTGTTGTTACAGTTCAATACATTTTTTAAAATGTTAAAACTTAAGTACGATTTAAATACTACTCTTGGGAAGGGGTGTTTAATAAGAACTATACAAGATTATGAGGAAGGTCTGCCTAAGGCTCTGTAAAGCAGTTGCAATGTTTCTTGACACACCTGTCAGCTAGCTTTAACTGGACTGTTCATTTTATTACATCCCTATTCACCTTAATGCTTTAATCTTCCTCATCCTGTTCTCTAAATCTCAATCAAATTTTAAACATGTCCATTTATTAACCTTCTAGTTGAGTTTAAGACCCAACAAGTGTACTTGGGTGATTTTTTACATCATTCAATAAAAGCTTTTACAGCCATTTTTGGTATATAACCATATCCCCAACATAATATATGTCTTCACAAAAATCTGAGTTCAGTAACCAAAACCTGTTGTCAAGGGCTTAAATTACCATTTTAGGTAAGTAAAGCAGGATAGTAGGGCAAAAACCTGAGGCTAACCTAAATAGAACCTGTCAAGTAGGCATTAATAAAAAAAATATATAAAAAATCATGGAACGCAATTTCAGCCCTTAAATGCAGTCAGAATGTAGCACATAATGGGTGGGATTATGATAATCTTGCATAGTGGTACCAGACAGGTTCTTGGGGCTATATAACTCTTTTACCCAAACAAAACAAAAATTAATGTTTGCATATCTACTGAATTCAACAATACTAGTTATAGCCCACCAAACAATGGCGGCTGCAATGTGTTAACTTCCCATAATTTTACTTGACAAAACATGCATTCAGTAAAAGCATTTTATAAGAATCCTAATCAGTGCTACACCCCCCTCTCCTCCACGTACGTCACTCACCTTTTTTCACGCCCCTGAATTATATTAATGTGCTAATGTCCCACCCGCTTTTACACCTAAGATTTATTACCATATTTAAATTAAGACTTTCAATTTCCGTAATACAAAAAATATTTTGCATTAATCAAACTAGGTGTATTTATAAGAGTTTCGTTTAGAAAGGTTATTGCGAATTTTATTTTGCACACTATTTGAACTCAACAATACACCATACTTGCTTTCATACCTAGAGAATTTTATGTATTGATTTACTTCAGCTTACAAAAATCTCTCATGGCCCTATTAAATTGTAGTGTGTATACTAGGGGTGTGCCGGATCCGTTTTTTCCAACCGGATCCGGATTTTCTTATGCGAAATCCGCCGGATCCGGATTCCGGTTTCTCCCGGATTCCGGATTTTGGTACTATTGGTAGATACTTCGGTAAGTCAAGGTGGACTACTACTTTTTGTGTATGGGAATTCGCAATCGGCGCCAAAAAATCCGAGTTTTTAATTTTCCGATGTGTGTGTCTATTTATTATTAAATTAGTACTTTCGATATATATTTGAGTTCCGTTCCATTTGGATAAGTGTCTTACGAGAGACGCCATGTTTCTACGCGTTCGCAGCAGGTTATGCAGCTCGCTCAACCTAATTTCGCCATGGGGTTGGCCACGCCCCCCTTTTTAATGGCGGAAGTTGACGATACTTAGGAAATATTAATTTATTATCACTATTTACATCAAAATAATTGATAACTTGTGTTTCAGAATGCATTTAAAGACATTTAAACTGGAATGTTTTAATTTGAGCTTTAACAACCCGGTAGAATCCATATTATAAATGATCAGAATTTACCGTGTGCAACACGTTGTCATTGGCAACCATTCACAGCCACTTGCATAACTGTATCGTAGTACTACCTCAGAGTTTCATTCATAAGAGTTTGCCGTGTGCAAAAACTATTAAACCATTGGTCAGGGAAAGCTTTAATTAATTATTCATGTGCCAAAGTTGAAAGTTTAAACTAAGTCTAAACAGTATTTTAGTGATAAGGCAGGGAATGCGTTGCCTTATATAAACTATATAGTCATTGCGCATGACGGGATTGGTGGAATGAGATCACAGAATGTGGAGATGCAGTCCATGTTAAAAAATGACAAACCAAGTCGTACTTTAAAAATTCATAACTTTAAAACTACAACAGCTAAAAATATGATTTTGGTGTTATAATTCTTTAAAAAATTACATCTTTTCAACTATGCCATTGGTTTATTTTTACAAAAAGTTTAAATTTTCTTATCAAAGTCCCTACACTATTGGCCACTATTAGCGGTGCTGACTCTAGCCTCTGGTATGTACGGAATATTAAACATTAAACAAGCTCAACGCTCGAAACAATCGATTAATGTATCGTGATCGTGTGAAATTCGGGAAAGAGAATTACTTTTATTTCAGATTATGATCCGGTGAGTCACAAAATCTGGCAAATTCCGAAATCCGGTATATTCCGGAATCCGGTTGTTCCGGATACATGTAAATCCGGCGGAACCGGATTTCACCGGATAGTGCAAAATCCGGCGGAACCGGATTCCGGACCGGGGTCCGGCACACCCCTAGTGTATACCCCCAATTCATAACTCCTGAATGTTTCCCCTTAAGTATATAAGCTTTGTATTAACTTACAAGTAGGAATAAAAAGGATTAATGATGACTGGCAAATCCCACCTAGCTGCACTCTTTCTGGGCATGTTTGAAATCCTATTAATAATATACCAATAAGCATTAATTTTTATGTTGTAGTACCTATAGCCTGTGTGTTGACTAGGGGTGTGCCGGATCCGTTTTTTCCAACCGGATCCGGATTTTCTTATGCGAAATCCGCCGGATCCGGATTTTGGTACTTTGCAGATACCGCTAAATCTGAGGGGTTGGATGCCTTCTGAACAGTTGGCACTATCATGTATGGGATTGGGCCGATTGGCCACTATTAGCGGTGCTGACTCTAGCCTCTGGTATGTTCGGAATATTAAACATTAAACAAGCTCAACGCTCGAAACAATCGATTAATGTATCGTGATCGTGTGGGAGATATAGCTGAAAGAAACCCTGGTAGTGATATCAAACTGTTGTATTAAAATCGTTGAAGGCATAGAGCTGATTTGCCAGTTATGAAAATATTTTGTAAATGTCGCTGACTGGATCTTATAAAATACCGGTATGCCAAAATCCAACGCTCCACTGCAGAACAGTTGGATCATCTATTTTATTTTAAAAACCATCTCTAGTTTTACAATCGCTGCGGTTCTGAGGAACAAAATAATTATGTACCAAAACTACGTCATGGTATGCCAAAATCCAACGCTCCACTGCAGAACAGTTGGATCATCTATTTTATTTTAAAAACCATCTCTAGTTTTACAATCGCTGCGGTTCTGAGGAACAAAATAATTATGTACCAAAACTACGTCACACGCTTGGTAGCAGTCAAAGGCGATGGCGGGTGAAGTTGTCGCTAGGGCGACAAGTGTCGCTAGGGCGACAAGTCTAAATATTACTGTTGACGCAGCCAGCTAGTTCACTGTGATCCCGTCAATACGATACGTCGGGGTTATTTATTTATATCCTTTGACACTCCCACCAATCCCCTACCCATGCGTGTCTCGTATGCCACAATTTCCGTCATCAACAACCCCACCTCCCCCAGTCCCCATGAGTGCTTTCGAAATATAATAAGGATGGTCCCAACTTTAAAAAAAAAAAAAATCCAACCAATCGTTTTTCTCGTTCATATTCACTGCCAGATCTTCATTAGAGAAGGCTAAAACGTCCAAACCCGAAAATGTATTAATTTTTTTAAATCGGGGGAAAATTTTTTCCACCGGGTCTCTGAAAATCGTAGTTTTGGAGGGTCTTGGCGTACAATCATAAAAGACATCTAAAAATCGTATATTGTACGCCAAAATCGTAAGAGTGAACAGGTCTGGATCCGGTGAGTCACAAAATCTGGCAAATTCCGAAAACCGGTATATTCCGGATTCCGGTTGTTCCGAATACATGTAAATCCGGCGGAACCGGATTTCACCGGATAGTGCAAAATCCGGCGGAAACGGATTCCGGCACACCCCTAGTGTTGACCTAGGTTTTGTTACCATGATCTAAGGTATGCAACCTTACCTCCACCTTTTGTTTTGATGTTGACATCACTGATTAATTGTGTAGCACTCTACCACTACCAAACCCCTCTCTTGATTGGGAAAAGGGTGCTTACTTTTGAATATGTTCTAAATGGAGGTAGAGAATATTCTCGGGTGAAAGAATTATGTAAAACCGATCATAAAGTTATACTTTATATATATATGACATAACTTTTGTTTTTTTTAAAGTTACCTGATCAAGAAATTGATATTTGTGCTCTTTGTGATCCATCAGTTGGCAATCACGGCAAGTTAATTTTTCACATTTTTCACAGAAAAACTTGAGCTGTTCTTGCTTGTGTTGTTTACATGTCATCAACTGTTCCCATGGCGACTTGTTGGTAACGACCTTCACCTTGAGAGAAATTGAGAATATTTTAAATCTTTTAACTTTATTTACTTTCAGTTATATCTGATTTATATTTTACATGAAGATTTATTAACGTTTTTGGGAAAAATTCATTCATCAGTTTAAGAAATCAGATTTAAAACCAATAATCATTTTATTGGCTTTACTTGAAACATATCAGGTAGGTACATTACAGATCGGGGAGGCAGTAAAGTTTATTAGATATTAGCTTTGGCACAGGTAACTTCATATTTTTAATTTAAAGTTGTTGTTTTTTAATTTGTCATAATTAGTTGCATAGATTTTGCACTCCACACTAAGATTTCAAAATCGGCAGCAAATATTGGTCAAATTTACACCAATAGACTTAATATGGTTATGCTGTCTTTGAGCTTGTTTTTTTTACTTGTCCATGAGAATTGGAGTCCTATGAAACAACTTTTAAAGTGACCAAACCTATTTTGGTTTTCATTCAAACCTATTTTTGGTTTTAATTCAGTTTGCATTTTCACTTCAAAATGATGAAATGTGTTAAATTTTTATAGTTCTTATGTAAAAATTAGATCTAACACTATTCATAACCTATAATCAGAACTATATAAATGCCCAAAAATAAAAAAGACATCTTAACGTTTCAGTTTGCAAAAACTGAGCTGCGTCCATCTCATCCATTTATTAACAACGGTTTTAACTGCTGGCTTGTTATAAAACAAAAATGATTACCGGACGTTTGAGACTAATAGCTGGTTAAACAACACCATCACTCAAGATGTCAAAGACTTAAAATTTAATTTATAGGCAGAGCAGCTAAGATCAAACAGCTGTCTCCATTATACAATCATCGTGTCATTTCAGAGCAATCATTCCAATGATGAAGAGGCAATAAAGCCTGGCAGCATAATAATATGCAGTAATCTGTCACAAAGTATTTCTCAATGTTGCATTTAAGGGTATAGAAGTAGTCATTAAAAAAAAAAAATCAATATTTATGATACCAGTTTTCTCCCCATCTAGAAAAATCAATATTCATCTGCTGGTTACTGTTAGCCCTGGTATTACTAGGTCTTAGCAAAGTACTTAGCAAAGTACTGAAGAGAAAAATAAATTACAATTTTCCAGAGGTGAATCCCTCTCAATACTTAGTTTACCGTACAATTTGCAGCTGCTAAAAAAAAATTATGAGGGTTTTTAATTGCAAGATATAATTTAAAATTTTTAAAATCCTGTCCTTATATTAAAATAAAGTTTAGTTTATAATTTTTAAAATAAATTGTGCATATTAAATGATTGCTCTGATCAAAACAAGTACTTCCTAACAACAAAATCAAAGTAGGGCTATAGGCCATCCATATATGATGTCATGCAACAGGACAGGAGTGGGGTGGGGGGATGTTGACACAAATTTATGAATTTTTTTTTAATACTTGGGAGTCACATTTTTAAATTACATTTCTACCCCAACCATACCAAACTAAAATCATCCTATTTATAACTGTACCTACTATCGCCTAAGACAAACAATCCCTTTCACTTCATAGATATCTGTAGAGTGATTTATTGTTTATAATATCATATATCTATATGACACCACCTGTCATAATATCAAAAACTTGTCCACCATCTGCAAATTCTTAAACTCAAGTCAACTCCCCCGCCCCCCCCCCCCTTTACATTCATCTAGTGACCAGTACCATCTAAGAATTGCCATGCCTCTCCAAACTAGGCTTGTGACTGAATCAGACATTTGATACCATCTTACCCCAAGCACTTCTTATCCTATAATTTAACCCCCCCCCCCCCCCCCTTTTTTTTATTTTGTGCGTGAGGAAGGTTAAAGACATGTATTTTGATGGATTAATTAACTTAAATTTCAAAATATATGAAGTGATTTGTGCACTATCTTTCCAGGGGGTTAATACTCCTATTTGCAACTCAATGTGGATTAGAAAGCCTATCTATAAATATACCCCCCCCTGGAGAAATGTACCCCACCCAGAATAAATAATTTTACCTCTTTGACCCATATGGCATAGATATTAAATATTTGGCTTTTCACCTAACATAAAAATGAAAAGGGGACACCACTATAAATATTGTATGTTAAGGGGGGATGGGGCTGGTGAGGTTTATTAGTAAGAGAGAGAGAGACAAAGCAAATCTTGTAATTTAGGTATAAATATGACATGATCTTCATTAATAGATACAAATAAGACAAACCTATAGTTCAAATATATAATTAGGCAAGATTATCTTTTTTTTTATACCAAAGTCAGATTACCAATGCAAAACTTGAGTGCCTTTCACCCCCAGAAGAAAATGGGGTCAAGTCAATGATTAAGTTGCCCCCTTTTCAACTATTGGCTCTAAAGCAGCCTCCATGACATTGGTGTATCATTGAAGTAATGCTGAGCCAAGAGTTGCTTCATGGAAATCCCCACACTGCACTTTCCTAACCTAGTCACTGCCAATGGATCAGGTTCACTGACCTTGTCCTTGTAGGGGTTACAGACAAAGATGAAAGGAAGTTAGCAGGCTGGGGTGAAACCACCTGTTCATCCTTTTAGATACAACTACCAAACTTGCTCTCTCTTTATTTTTTCATTTTTGATACTGTTTAAACTGCATTCCATTATATTAGTAATACAACCTTTTAAATTAACATTGAATCATTTTAAGAATTTATTTAGTGTCTCAATACACCACTGACGTATGCTGGTAATTTTGACTGCAGTAACCTTGAAAGTTAAGGAACAAATCATCCTACTGAAATGAATTAATTCTCTTATTTAACTTTGTGATGAATAAGAGGGGAAAAAATATATTTTCCTCAGATTTTCTTTTGAGAAAGACATTTCAACCTGCAATTCCAGAATTCAACAAAGCCAGAATTTGTTTCCCCCTTTAGAAGAGCTCAATGTTAGGGGACTGTTCAAACCAACTATCAGCAAATTTAAACAGCTCAATATTATATATCTTAGTTCTTTGCAAGTTATTTTGCTTTGAGGAATAGTTTGAAGTGGACCTAAAATTATTAGGTGCAAAACCATAGCAAGTTCTGTAAGTGTATTTCTTTAAAGGACCTGAGATCCCTTTTTTTTTAATTGTTTCTATTACTTAAATGCAGCAAGTACTATGAGCTGCATCAAAATAAGGTAAATGGTGACTTTTAATGAATGTGTTACTTCTTCTAGTATGTATACCTGGTGTGAGCGACATAGGGATCATGTTCCTTTTTGGTGTCTGAGGTTTTACTATTTACAATATGAAATAAAATAAATCAGTGAGGTGCACCCATAAAATGTTGCACACCATCTGGCCATGCCTTGAGTGATTATAAGAAAGCATTTGTTTCAGAATCTAAGGACCCTCTTGAAAAAAGGTTCTTAAAATGTTTGCAACAAGTCTTTCCATAAGTGTTGATAAAATGTACAAACTTGAAAAAGTTGAATAAACTATCATATCCAAGTCCAAGTAGTAATAATACTGGCGTTGAAAGAAAATATCAGCTTTATAGCTGTCAGAAGCTGATGATAATCACAAAGTATGTGGAACGCTTCAGAACCAATGCACACTTAACAGCTTATGCGCCACAGGCATGTACAATGTACTGTTAGAAATGTTTGAATATCGCAAGGAAAGTACAGAACCCAAATGTCTTACCTCATCTTTAGGTGATATTGTATGGTCTTTAGTGATCCGCACACGCTTGTGGGCATCCACACAGCTGTCACAAAGCCATTCCTCACACTGCAAACAGTATGAGCCTGCTTCTTCCCCCTCGTCACAAGCTGTACACATATGTTTGCTATTGTTCTGCTGAGGCATTGTCTGGTCAGGATCCAAAGCAGCAAACATATTATCCATCAGGCTTGTACCTGGCTGCTCTATAGGATCCCGACACACTGGGCACTCTGTTCAAATTGAGTATGGTATGGTGAGACATTATAAAATTGAATATGATGAGGTGAGACATTATAGATTTCTTTAGTCAACAGAAATTGTCTTAAAAAGAGTACTCAATCTAAGCTGCAGCGTGAGTCAAAATAACTTGAATTTTTAAAATCATGTCTCAATTATAAAATAGTAAACCCACCACTCTGTAAATTAATCTTTGTACAAACAATGCTGACTAATCTTATGCTTTCCATGCCCTGCATTATACAGATTCTTTTGCATTTACAGTTTCTTTTAACGCAATGCATACCTCTGACACACATGGCTGGTTACACTTTTAAAGTGACTACAGTAACTAAACAATGAAGAGCCTAGAAGATTCACTTTTTTTAAAGATTGCAAAATATTGCATTTACTGTTGCACAAATAACTTTTAAAGTAGTCTTATAAGTCTTTATACTTAGACATATAAGATACATAAATGGCATCTCCCAAAATAAATTTTGACATAAAAATTTTGTTACCACTGTATCAATGATACATAATTGCTATTAACTCACTTCCCTACCTCTTAACAATTTTGCATATAATTGTTTAGGTTTCTTAGGGTCAGGGAAAAAAAAATTTAAAATTCAAAATGTTGCTGATTTTAACATTCTAAAAAAAAAAAAGAAAATTATATATATAGCACAGTGTCTTCACTAATATCTGATATTGATATTGCTTCATAACACAAAAGTAAATAAACATTTTTAATAGTCATTTTAAAATAAATCTGCAGCAAAATTTTTTTTAAATATTTTACCTTTCAAGGTTTAAATTCTCAGTTACTAAAATTAAAATGCTTTGGCATTTTTATTTCACTGCTTTAGCCCTTTATGGTTTATAGTAAAAAATTATTATAAGTATTTATTTCTTCTAAATTTCCAACAAAATTTTTTTAGACCCCCTAAAATTTAAAATGCTTATGGCTCATAGCAAACTGACAAAGCCAACAATATAGTCAAACTGCAAAAAAAAAAAAAAAAAAAAAAAAGAAAAAAAAAAAAAAAAAAAAAAAAAAAAAAAAAAGTTAATGTTTACAAACTGTCATATGCCCTTGTACAAGGTAACTATTGGGATTTTCCAGGCCCAACCTAATATCTCTTTTGTTGGAATTTAAAAGGAGCATCGTTTTTATGGGCTACTGCTTGACATGTTTTTAAAAAGAGACTTGTATTAATAGTATTAAGGCTTTATGTTTCAAAAATATTAAACTGCAGATGTTATAACATTTTATTACTATGACAATTTTTTTTCTTCTAAAATTTTAGTTTAAAAACTAAGCAAGGTTTTGTGAACTTGGAAAATAAAGATCCCAGCTGTGACCCAGTTAGGAGCCCCTGCCTATTTAAATAACAATGGACTCAGTTTTGTATAAGCTATACAAGAGATGAATGAAAGCTGCTATTAAGAAAAGAGAGATTTTATTTAAGTTTATAATGGGAGAAAAATCTCGAACTAAAGTATTTATACAGTTTATGATAAACTATTGATTAGAAAGCCCAACTATAAATATCCCCCCCCCCCCCTTAAGAAAAAAGAGATTTTATTTAAGTTTATAATGGGAGAAAAAATTCGAACTAAAGTATTTATACAGTTTATGGTAAACTATTGATTAGAAAGCCCAACTATAAATAAGCCCCCCCCCCCCACTTTGGTTTTGTTACACTTAGAAATAGTTAGGACCTTATAAC
Organism: Lymnaea stagnalis; assembly: GCA_964033795.1. Classification (NCBI taxonomy): domain Eukaryota; kingdom Metazoa; phylum Mollusca; class Gastropoda; family Lymnaeidae; genus Lymnaea; species Lymnaea stagnalis. Next base: position 825,780 of record CAXITT010000316.1, on the reverse strand, counting down.
ATGTAGGCCTTGAGGACACCCTGCATTAGATTGACAATTGGCCCCAACATCTTTACTATTCTTACTTATTTATTAAGTATGCTCAACAAGAGCTTTTATATATATAAAATATATATATTGAGCTGGGTTGGGTTTTTTTCCTTATCTTATACTTTTATTTAGAAAGGTCTGAGTGTGGCTGAATGGAAAATTTTTGGAGCCAATGAACATATCTGCAACCTGATTACAATTTTATTTCCATTATAATTGTCAGTATTCAAAAACATAAATATACAATTAACATTTGGGAAACTATTCATTTTGAATCAATATGATACGCTTACCAAAAAAAAACAGTTAAATGTAAATTTGGCCTTAAACTAAAAGGCATTCAACCGAATCAGGGCAGGTTTTTATACTCAAGCTCGTAACTTACAGAACCAAATTGGAAATTACTTCTGAAAATACTTTTTGACCAAATCTTAAGTATAAAAACTATAACTTGTCTTCATTTTCACCTACTGTTATTATTACAACACCTTAATATTCATAATTTTTTCATACTTAACCAAACTTTCACTTTCACCTGAGTAAATTAGTTATATTAATGGTTAATTTTTGTGTCAACTGCCCTGGCATCAATACAAACAAACTTTTAATTTAAATCATCTGTTCGATTTTAAAATCCTAAAACTAAATTATTAAATGTTTAACTTTAACAACAAGCTAAGACTAAAATCTAATGACTTGGACTTGGGAACATAATTTAGACGGTAGATGGATAATATAAAATCCATAGGCCTAACAATTTAACTTTAAAAGTTTGTTCAATCTGCATAGATTTCATGTGCCTGTATTGTATAGACTGTGTAAAACTAGAAGTTAAGTGAATTTAATTAAACTTTTTTCAAACTTAATTCATGATCATGAAAATAAATGAAATGGCATGCAAACATGCTTTAAACAAATCCAAGGCAAAGTAAAGGCTAAAGCAGTAAAGGCAAAGCATTTATTACATTTGCAGAACTGCCAATGCATAATATCAGTTTACTTAGGCTTAAACACTTAAGGCATTTAGGCAGCCATTATCAATCTAGGCGTAGACTTAAAGGCTAATTTTAATAATAAATACATGGCACACCTCACACCTAAATAAGCATTTACAACAAAGTTGATGGCACAAGAGATAAAAATTAGAGTAGTTTATCATTATCTTTGCTTAGTGGAAATATTGTGTATATACCTGTGACTGGCTTTGGTTTAATATCCACAGAATCCGGGTCTCCATAACTTTTGTCTTTCAACTCTTTGTCAATATTTTTTTGTCTCTCCGCCTCCTTTTCACTTGAAATATTTTCTACTAAAGATACCGATGGACCAGCTTCAGTTATGTTATGTATACTTTCATTTATCTGAGACTGTGTTTTTGGAGATTTCTCTAAACCATTAATAATATTACTGTTCGCGTGATTGGAGTCCTCCCTTTCGGTTTCAATATTCGGACCTTGTTCATTAGGCCTACCATCACTTTTTTTCAACTCATCACCGGCCTCTTTAACTACTATCACACCATTGACACCATTATTATCATCTGTCTTTGATTCGTCTGTATGATTTTCAATATCGTCTAATTCATCTAAATGATTTTTATCCAAATCAGTCAAGTTTTTGTCCGCCTCTTTACACAAATTTGCCTGGTTCTCCTCTTGACCCGCCTTTTCCGACACTGGCGATAGTTCGCGAACCGCAGTTCGTCCATACAAGCAATCTAAACACATCGAATGAAGACATGGCAAAAGTTTCAACGGCTTCTCCGTCGATGTAAATTTAGATCCACACTTAACACACTGGTTTATCATGCTATTTAAGTTCCACATAATGCCTCACATGTAGTATACAGCTTATAAACCTCCGATGACTAGTTAATTGACTAGACTTTAGTCCCACCATGCGAATGCACTAAAATTAATTTCCGTCCTACTTTCGATCTGTAAGAATTATACCGCTGCTTCTGATTGGTTGGTTTTATATCTCTCTTTACTTTACCAGTTAGTTGGTGCCAGGTATATCCTAATGTAAGGGAAATCTAAACCAGTACGTCTGCGAAATATGGAAAATGTCTGAAGAACTTTTTTTAAAATCCTAAATATTCTCTAAGAAGAGAGAATACGGGGGGGAAAAACTATGACTATGAAGGTAACCTGTGCTTCAAGAGATGAGAGCTGCGCGCGGGCGCGACCCAAACCGGCGAATAATAAAACGTTGATTGATCTCACTGAATACTTGAAGCTGTCAAGTTGGTGAGAACCAGTTCTGGGCGGTTGAAACTGGTTGGAAGCAGTATTGGTGAAGTTTTCCACTTTATCTAGCTGAAACTACCTTGACCGCTGCAAAGAAAATTTAGGCTCGGCTGGCGGGCGGCAAGCTTGGCGCAAATCCAATTATTTTCCCAGGCCTACGTGCGAGAGTGGTGTTATGTATGGGTTCTATAGTCATCAGGCTGGGTTTGCTGGCGAACATCCAATTTTGCCTTGTTACTTTAAGGCCGTGCTTACGCGATAATGATTGATAGATAACCGTGATAAACTTATACGGTATAATTTGGTTGGAAGTAAGCATTTAGATAACAAATCTCATGACTAGATAAGTCAAGAGGCTACTTTTAGTATTATCATGATTAGAGAGTGTTTTTAAGGAATGATCAAGTCACACCGAATATTCAACCATTTAGTCAAGTGGCGCATTTGCTGAATTGTGGTATTAGTACTTTTTTTTTTTTTTTTTTTCAAAATGACTTGGTCTTGGAAGATATATTTGCTGCACAACGACCTGGCTAGGAAAGAAAATTACTAAATGATCGACAGGTTCATGTAGGTGAAGTCCATCTAAAATCAGAATACCATAGTAATTTCAGTAAAAGTAAGTTTTAATCATTATTGAAACTAGGCCATTACTTCAGAAAGACAAAGCTAAACAAGGTATTGAACGTGTTTCTACGCCACATTGCACCACATGGAAACCAAATACCGTATCGCAAACATGACTACCCATTAGTGTCATAAATGTCACAATTCGTGCTCGCATCTAGTGTAGGTCGTTTCTCTAGTGGAAGATGACTAACCAGAATGTGAATGTTGTGTGAAGTAAAGGATTCGAACGAAAAAGAGCAACGATTACTCATCTTATTGCAGACGTTAATTTATATGAACAAGAAATATAGACATATTAGGCCTACTATACATATAAATATTTTTTTTTACGCAGCCAATCTGAAGGAAAACAAATTTTGCACTAAGTTCACTAAGTAACACGTATTGCTCTTGTACTTTATCAGAATCAGCCTAAATTTCGAATTCGATTGAGCGCACCAGGTGCGTAAAACTTTTTTTGGAAAAAAAAAAAAGAGAAAAACTAATTATTTGTTTTTAATAGACACAATGAATGCTCTTATAGTTTGTTAAGTAGAATCAATATATCGTTAATTTTCATCCAGCAATCACCATACAATTCCTTTTTATGTGAAATATAAATGTTTTAGCTAAACCCCAAAAATGTTTAATGTGTGCCGGCCTGTTCCTCTTTAATCCACGGGATAGTTACACCACAGTTCGCATACGATTCCCTTCCCTAAGCTACTGTGTAAGACTACCCACCGTTCCTTCATTGTCAGTGCAATGTACGAATCTAAGTTCTCCATTACATCGACTCGATGCTCTTCCATTTCACCTTTCTCAAAAGTACAGACAGGGGCAAATAAATCACTTTGATGGATCATGACTTAAGAGAAATGGTCATGAATTGTGACTAATGTTTTGCTTTTTTTTTTTCCTTGAGGGCAACATAGTAGTAGACATATTTTAATATTATGCTGTCGCTCCTGCTCGACTTTTTAGAATTAGAAGCTTGCAATGTGGTACATTTTTCATGATGCCTCTTTTCACCATAATTCCAAATAGCTAAAATTGACCTTTATAATATATTAGATGTAATTTCTATGAGAAATGAAGCAAATTTTGCGTCTTGAGGCTTTGTAAGTGGTGGAAACCCCCACCCCCACTTAAACAAATTATTAGGTGGTAAGATTCAGAATGTGACCGTTCTTATTACGGTACGTCACCTTTTTCAGTGAATTTCAGACTTTCATGATTTTGGGGGGAAAAAAGCTAGGGGACAACAAGAACACACAAAACAACAACAAAAAAAGTGGGGCGAGGTGAATAGTATAGGGGTCTCTTTCTGGAACCACTATTCCGACTTTTAAAGAAGCTAAGACATTCAACAGTGGGGAAGCAATTGTGAATGCCACAAATACATTATTGAGTTACCGGTATTGACTTATAGGTGAAAAATGAAGACCAATTGAGAACACATTTTTGATGATGCCACAATCTTTAACTAGAGGCAGACAAAAGAGATGAGACTCAGACCTTTTTTAGAAATTATGGCTTAGTTCGGTTAGTTGAAACAACTTAAGTTCGGTTCGTGAAAACAACTAAATTCGGGTTCCGTTCGTTAAAACAACTTAAGTTCGCGTTCTGTTCAGTTCGTTAAAACAACTTAAGTTCGCGTTCTGTTCAGTTCGTTAAAACAACTTAAGTTCGCGTTCTGTTCAGTTCGTGAAAACAACTTGGGTTCGGTTCATGAAAACAACTTAAGTTAAGTTCGTGTTCGGTTCGTTTCGTTAAAAAACAACTTAAGTTCGGGTTTGGTACGGTAACAGTAACAGCTTGAATTCGGGTTCGGTAATGGCTAGGGATATAATACCGTTTTTTGTTTTTATTTTTTTTTTTTTTTTGTTTTTGTTTTTTTTTTTTGGTTGTTTTTTTGTGTTTTTTTTTTTTTACGAAACTGTTTTTTTTTTTTTTTTTTTTTTTTTTTTTTTTTTTTTTTTTTTTTTTTTTTTTGGTTGTTTTTTTGTTTTTTTTTTTTTTTACGAATCTGTAGAATATCATGCGGAGGCTTACTGTCCCCTCTCCACCCACGCACATCTCTCATCATCATCTAGGTGTTATCGGCTGTAACAAAAATTCTTTAAATAGATCCATATAATTGTGTTTGTTTTTGAACGATACATGAGATGACACAATGTCTGCTACATGGTATTATTGTTTAATTTGTCCCGCCTTAATATTAATACACATCAAGCCTTTGTGGGGAACGTGTGTTTCCGGAGGATAGGTGGGTAGGTGATGTAAAAAACAACAACTAATTTTGGTTTATAAAAAAAAAAATATATTTTGTGATGATGTAAAAAACAACAACTAATTTTGGTTTATAAAAAAATATATATATATTTTGTGATTGTTTTTCTAGTCTAGTTACTTAAAATGTAAGCATTTCTGGACGGTTCCCACTCGGTGACGTTAAGCTCGGGTTAGGTTGTCGGCAGGATTCGAGTTCGGTGAATTCGGGTTTTGGTTCGATTCCCATCTCTCGTAGACGTATCTGTTTGTGAGCAGAAAGTGGCTTTTGTGTGTTTGTGTGTGTGTGTGTGTGTGAGTCAGCTTATAGTAAACACTTGAAATGTGTATGATTGATTGGTCATATGATTATGCAAACATTGAATTGTGAGTATTCTTGTTATTATTATTGTATGGTTGATTGCTGTTGGTCATATGATTATGCAAACATTGAATTGTGAGTAATTCTTGTTATTTGATGCGAACACTTGTATTGTGAAAGATTGATTGCTCAGAAATAGATCTACGCGGAGGGAGTGATTGAAAACCCCACTATAAAAACCCTAGTTAAGAGGCAAAAATACAAGTTACCTAACGTTAGAAATGTATTAGTATTAATTCCGTTCACTGACCAAGGACGGACACACACGTTTTTTTTTGTTGTTTTTTTTTAACAATCTGGGTGAAACATTCATACGAGGGGAAAAAAGCGAAAGGTTAAAACAACGTTTAGACATTAATTCTTGGAATTAAATGCACGACATTTGTTAATAGTCTCGATTCAATTTTGTATTAATTGTTATTGTTATTTACGTAAGCTTCCATAGTTCTCAAAAAAAATGATTGCGGAAGACACAAACATTTACTTATTTGTCGTATCAGAAGACTCCCAGGTGTTTCTGAACGATCCAATTAGGTGCAAGTTTATTTAATGAGCTTACTATAATGAATGTAACATGTAGTACTCCACACACTCACATCGAGTCATTAGTGTGGGTTGACATGTAATTTAATTAAATTATATTCACTTAAATATCAGTATATAAATACCAATTTATAAAATTGTATTGCGGTAGTTTTTCTCTTTTGGTTTTCTTAGAAATTCAATGGTTATTAACTTAACGCTTCGAACGGTATTTCAATCGTTTATATTCACGTTGATAAACCAATAAGCTTTATTTTCAACATATATACCACAATTCTTTATTTTCAAGATAGATATACCACAATTTTCTATTTTCAATATAGATATACCCAAATAATTTATTTTCAAGTATGTTATACCAATATATTTTATTTTAGGTTATGCCAAAATAGATATAACGTAGCACTATACTTTAATTTCAAGCGTTAATTTCATTTCTCATTTCGTTCTTGGACAGTAAACCCTAATTATGAGCTACATTTATTTTATTTTTGTATATTACATTTCATAATTTGTTGTTCGCAAAGAAGGCTTTTGGCCGACACGCTCGCTTAGAACCTAGAGGATTTTTTTCTTCTTATTTATTCCACTTACCGTGTGCTCTTTGTTTTACTTATGATTGTAGTCCCCCTAGTATTCCCAGACATGCCAGTATTTTTAAGTTCAAGTTAGATTAAAAATTTGTTTTAACTTTGACATAAATGTTTCTTATTTCTTTGTTTTATTTTCAAATTATAATTACTGGGCAACAATATCACTTATACCAATATATGCATTTGGGTTGGTTTTTTTTCCGTTTTTTTTTTTTTTGGTTTTTTTTTTTTGGAAAAATTATAATGTTTTTAACTAGTTTTTAATTAATTTATTTAACTTTTGTTTCGTTTTGTTGTTTTCGAAAAATTTAAGTAAAAATTTTTTTTTTTTTTTTTTTGTTTTTTTTTTTTTTTTTTTTTTTTTTTTTTTTTTGTTTTTGTTTTTTTTTTGTTTTTTTTTTTTTGTTTTTTTTTTTTTTGGAAAAATTATAATGTATTTAACTAGTATTTAACTAATGTATTTAACTGTCGTTTCGTGTTGTTGTCTTCGAACAAGTTAAGTAAAAATGTAAAATTTATTTTCCATGAAAAATAAGGCAATAGAAAGCTTTAAAATAAACAAAAACACGTTTAAAAATCAGCAGCAAAACATTTAAACTAGCCGTAGGCAGAGGCGTAGCGTGATGGGGGCAGATGTCCCCGGGCGCCAGCTAGTAAGGGGCGCCAAAATGTGCTTTGATAATTTTTTTATTGATGAAAATAATGGGTTTGAGAGTTGAAAAAAAGAAAAAGGGGCGCTTTAAAATGGATCTTGTTCCCGGGCGCCAAACACCCTCGCTACGCCACTGGCCGTGGGCAAAGCTGACTAGTAGACCTTATAACCCTGAGGGCTGAGAGGCCAGGAAGATTTTGGCTCTAGGCCAAAGCCTCGCCAGCGAACGTGGTGACAAAGCGTAGACCAAAAACTGCCACAGCGTGCAAAAATTCCAACGTGCCGCATTATGAGCTACGGGGTTCACACGATTGAAAACATTGTGAAACAGGGGGTCCCGCATTCATTTTTTTTAATGGCATGCCAGATGTGTGGCCTAGGCTAAGGCGGCCTTTTATTATCGCCTCTCACGCGGCCGCTGACCTTACTGCCCGCTCCAACGCCTACACGGCGAGCACACGCCGCGAGAGCTGTGTGACAACCGACGTGGGATGAGTGTGTTAGTAGGAGTCGGTTTACGAGAGTGCGTTACCGTTAGTAATGAACATACCAAGATTTAGCTGACTAACGAAAATTCAACTACTCACCAACATTAGTTGTTGTTTTTTTTTATATTCTCCCCCACCTTTATGAATGTAAATTCTAGATTTGGTAAGGATCTATTAAGTAAAAATCTTTTTGCGAGAATTAATTTTTTTTTTTTAAATTTCTTTGTCAATTAATTGTTCATGTAAAATAATGTAATGACAAGTAAAAAAAACAACAACACAAAAACTTATTTTTGTGTAAAGACGGTTTGGTGGGGGTTTTTGGGAAAAGAGGGTTTGGGGGGGGGGGGGGGAGGGGTGTCATGACCCAGCAAGTCAATAAGGTTTCGCCCTTTCCTGTTGGCACACTGTGCTGGTTTGCGAACCCCCCTCTTATCGATCGTAAAGTAAACCACGTCCCGGGGCCGTGTCACATGATGGAAGCAGACACGTGTGCTTTTCCCTGTCGAAATGACATGACATTCACTGACAAGGTCAAGGCCGAGAGCTGATTTACTAGGCCTCCGTCTGTGGCGCAGCCCCGCCTTTCACGCCAGATCTCGTGCTTCCCCTCCCCCTCTTTGTTTCGTGTTCGTTCCTAAGCAACAGAAGGTGAAAAGGGGCACGTCAAAAAATAACCTTGGCCGAATCCGAGCGGATGTCGTGCTCGGAAATAAACATTTTCGTCCCCCTTTCTTTTAACCCCATCGGGCCATTTATAACCTTTTCTTTCCACAGCCATATACTACTAATACCGCACACACTTATCCACGCTAAGGAATTCACAGTAAATGGTTGATAGCGTCAGATATTTTTGTTAAAGTAACTCATAACCCTCTTTCAAGGTGTCTGCCGCCGTTGGGAGCTTGATTGAAAGCGGTGTGGGGGTGCGGGTGGTTTGAACGTACAGCAAGTCAAAACCGGTAGTGTACGAGGTCATCCATTCAAGTCGTGGGGTTTTCCGTCTAAACTAGAATTCTGTATGGTTGGAAGAAAGTAGTGATTTCACGCCGTCACTGAACGGCCCCACGTGTATTTATTGCAGTGGCATAGATATATTACTAGAATTACATTTCTATAACAGTGGTCCTCAATGGGCCTTTCAATTTACTTACATTACACAATAATACGGGGATATAAGTTCAATGTCCATTACAGAAAGGTGTTGTCGAACTTGAAAACAAAAAGATTACCTTTAGGGTCCTGTCTTTATTTTAAAGAGTAAAATATATATATCAATAATAACATGAGATAAATAATCGCTAGTTAAAACAGGTTAACATTTACAAGGACCATGAGAGTACACAGTTAATTCTGAAACGCAATATCACCCAGATCAATGAAGCGTGACGAAAAAGCTTGCTAGACTCCTTGATTTATAAAATATAATTTAAAGATAGTTTTTTTTTTTCTCTTTGTTTGTTTTTTAAACAGACGTTAAATGTAGACAATTATATTTCTTGTGTGTTTATAGTTTTTCCTTCTCCATTTAATAACTTTAAAAAAAAATAATATCACCTAAGTGGTCTCAAGGTCTGCAGACAAACAGGTGCCCACAGATACGGAGTCGGGAGCTCAGGGTCCGCAGAAATTGAGTCCGGAGCTCATGATCTTCAAAAATGGAGTCCGGAGCTTATGGTCTTCAGAAATGGAGTCGTAAGCCCATGGTGCACATTAACGTATGTGGGAGCTCAGGATCCGCAGTAACGTATTTCTTGGGGGGGGGGGGGGGGCCCGGGGTCCGGGGAAGGAAAGGGGGGGGGGGGGGGGGGCT
>CAXITT010000316.1:785448-816124 GCA_964033795.1 Lymnaea stagnalis | reverse complement strand
GAGATCCACAGTAACGTATGGGGGGGGGGGGGCTGAGGGTTCAAAGTAATAGCCTCGATAGTCTGGACGTGCTTTGGAGCGGAAACAAATTTGTGACGGCAGTCAACACTCCTACTAACAAAGATAAATTAAATCACGGCTTTAAAATGAAAATGGAGCAAAAGATTAAGTTAATGAATGTTTGCATACTTGTTGTTTTGTGGGGGTTTTTTAAATTATGTTTTACATTTTGAATTTATTTAAATTTACCGCATTAATAATGAATTATGCGCATTTTTTTTTTTTTACTTAACTGGCAAATAAGTTTGCATTTGGTCTGGAGAGTTAAATTTTTTAATTTAAAAAAAAAAAGAAAAGTTGTCTTTTAACCAACGTTGTAGGTCTAGCAACTATTTTAATAGTTAAATGCGAACAAATATTCAGATCATCGCGTTTGGGGGTTTGGGTTGGAGAGTTGTAACGTCGCGCATGTGCGGGGCGCAGCTTTAATGATGAAGTCAAACAATGAAATGAGCGAAATGTGCTTTTGTTTCAAAAAGGCTAAGTACCGGTATGAGTGGCGTAAATCTAAAATTGTGGGATACGATAATTTAAATAAACTGATAAATGTCAAAGGACAATACCTGCATATAGCGCAATATAGGTAGCATTAAGATAAAATAGAAGAAAAAATGTAATTTCATTTAAATTGATAGTTTGCTTCTATTTTTAAAATTAGAAATGGAAGAGTGAAAATCGTGTAACTATATTTTATCGATTTCCAGAAAATGTATATTGTATCATCTTAAGCAGGCTAATACCTAAGCAGTGTGCAGTGAGATGGTGAATGCGAAGGGCAGTAGATTAAGTTGTGTTGTATGGTGAACCCGAATGTCACCCGCGGGCACCAACATCATGACAACACCACCACCATGGCACAACCACCCCCAGAGCACCACTACCACCCTGACCATGGCATCACCCCCTGGATCTACCATCATGTCACCATCACCATGTCGACACCATCAAAATGGCACCACCACCATATCACCATTTTGTTTATTAAATGTTTGATATCACAGAACGTACCAGAGGAGCAGCCATCGGAGGATTTAACGAGGCAATCTGTGATTTACATCATGACGCGAATGGTGTGTTTAAATAGCACAATATATAATTACGCTGCCCAGAGTCTAAGAAACGTATTTTATTTAAATATGTTAACTGGCAATGGCACAAATACATGTGCGATTGTTTTTTTAAATAGGTCTTTCTTGGCAATATGTCAATTTTGTCTATGCATGTGATAGGTCTTTAAAATACCTTCTGGTTTCTGACAATTAGTCTAAACACGTGATCGTTCATGGTGCCTGCTGGCAATATGTCTAAACATGTGATAGTTCTTTGAAATACATAGTGCTTGCTGGCAATATGTCTGAACATGTCGTGATAGACAGTTGTTTTTAAACACAGCATACAGTAGTTAAAGTTTAAACATGTAACATTGAGAAGAAATATGATCATTTTATCCCACTTAAAATTCGTACAGCATAATAAATAAAAAGAAATCTTAAAGGTACAGCATTATGAAATGAATTGTAATCAATCATGTTTCAGCATTGATCACTAATGGTAGAGCAAGCCACGCTCTTACTTTTAGGTCAAGTTGGCAAAGCTGGCAAGGCAGCAGATTTTATCTGGCAAATGTTGAAAGTTTAAGTCAAAGGGAGCTAACCATACAAAAAGTTTATTCACTAATGTCTGATTGTCTACCGCTAAATTTACTAACAATGATGTGATACTGAACACAATTTATGCAAAGTTAATTTAAATAATCATTTAATTTATGTATTTATATTGTTTGTTGTTGTTCGAGGGGACGGAGGCATTAATTATAAAAATATATGTGATTGGCATTACAGCAAACTTTTTTTTTTTTTAAAAGTGATTATTTATTTGTAATAGAATTTGTGTGATGGTTTAAAAGTTGATTAACTAAATCAAACTAAATGCAGCAGACCTGTACTTAAACGGACCGTGTATACGGCCCCACTTTTCATATATTAAAGCCTGAACAATTAAAGGGGCGCAATGTTAGCTCTTGTAAGGGGCGTCGTGTGTCCTCTGTACACCTCGGTTAAAACGATGGTTGGTGGATATCTAATATCATTGGCAACCAACCATTTTTGAGGGGTGGGGGTAGTTAATCACGACCGGGTTTACGTAGACGCTAAGTACCGATAATGTCATTAGAAACTAAAGGACTGACATACAGTAATTACATTGTCTTAAAATTGTCAGTTTAAAAAGTTGTAATAAATTATTATCAACATTTTAGTGGTGTTTATCACGTAGGCTATTTTGCTATGATATACTATTATTTTACAAGTAATTAATTTAGTATTTTCTGGGGTGGGGAGGGGGTCACTGACACTCATTGACTTGCACTGCGGGCACCAATGTGGTGTGTCAAAGCAAGCCTGCACAACATACTGCCCGCCAGCACCTAATTGGCGGCCCGCGAAGTAACGAAATATTATTTATTATTATAATTTTCTGAATAGCTTTGCCCCTGTTCTATTATCGTTCGGCCCGCAGAAGTTTTTCATAAAATATACGGCCCGCCTTACACTTTGACTTATGCAGGCCTGTGTTAAAGGGTTTAGGAACATCTCAAATGCATCGCTCCATTGTGTGTGTGTGTGTGTTTTGACACACCCCCCTTGTTGAATCTGTCACTAATCCTAAACCCTATATAGAATTGCACGCAGACCTCCCTGTCTGCTTAAACGTTTCAATAAGATAAAGATACATTCCGCTGTATTATGTGGTTTGTGAACGCAACCAAGCGTATTAAATTACAATATATATATATGTATGTGTATGTATATATATATATATATATATATATATATATATATATATATATATATATATATATATATATATATATATATATATATATATATATATATATGTATATGTAGTATGAACCAGGGACGTTATTTTGGGTAGGCCAGGGTGGGGCATTTGCCCCCCCCCCCTTTCAACCGAATTTGCAGGTTTTATTTAAATAGATATNCCCCCCCCCCCGCCCCCTTTTCCGTAAAAATCCTGAAATGACGCCCCTAGTATGATGAACACAGTACGCATCTAGTTTAACAAACAACAACGTAGCACCACGTAGGTAAATAACTACCTATCTCATTGCACAGATCGGTTCCCGCCGGTCTCAGCTGGTCTGGCGTATAGTGACATACACTATGATATCCATGTAGGTTATCCGTTATCTATGTTTCACGTACTGCTATCTGAAGACGTGCACATAGAGTCGTAATTTGAGTGGGGTGTAACGGTTCCTGTTGATTTCACCCACCCCCCCCCGCCCCGCCCCCCCCCACTTGAATTGAAGGCGAGCACGGTGATTGTCATCACGGTCATAGAGAAAGCCATACCGGTACATGAAGTGTTACAAATCGTTTGAACCAGGCCCGCACACCTCAAAATGTATGGCGGGCCGCAATACTTTATGAAAACCTTGTGCGGGCCTCAATACGTTATAATGAAAAACTTGTGCGGGCCAAAAGATAATAGAACAGGGGCAAAGCTATTAAGAAAATCACAATAATAAAGAATATCATAATAATAAAGAATATTTCGTTACTTCGCGGGCTGCCAAGAGGTTGCTCGCGGTCCTCATGCGGCCCGCGGGCCGTGTGTTGTGCAGGCCTGGTTTAAACCAAAGTAAAACACCCAGTGTCATTTGTTTATTTTTGTTTTTTTTTGTTGCTTGTTTTATTTTTTTATCCTTTCTATTAAATTTGCTCTTGTTCGTGGCTGGATGGCAAAAATCTTCGGATGGCTAATTGACCCACTTCCCGTCAACCTTTCAAGTTGAAACTTGGCACATAGACCCGTTGCTGATGACAACATAATTACCTTTTTTTTCAAGGGGAAGATGAAGGAAATATGATGACACTGAATATGTACATTGGGAAACATGCCCCCGAAAGACACGATTTAGTTTAGCTTTTACTCACAGTAATAGTTAAGCACCGCCACAGCAAGTTTGAAATTTGAAAGATGTGTATCCAGACTAAGACGTGTCAGGGCCCAAATGGCAGCCAACACAAATGCCCAAAGCAATATATGCATTCATTAACTATAGCTGTTGACGGTTCTGGGACTCCTTGACGCTCGGGGACGTTCAGGCAGAGGTCTGTTCAAGAATGTGTTTGCAGAGAAGAATTTGTAGATTCTGGTGCTTTTTGACTTCAGATTCATCTTAGGAACCGTGGGGCTTTTGTTTACGTATTTTTTTTAATCTCTCTTCAGCAGCGGTTCTTAACTTGTGGGTCGCGACCACTTGGGGGGGGGGGTCGACGACCCTTACACAAGGGCCGCTTTTAAGACCATCGGAAAACAAATATTTATGAAGTAGCGACGAAAATAATTTTATGTTTGGCGGTCACCACAACATGAGGAACTGTATAATAGGGTCACGGCATTAGGAAGGTTGAGAACCACTACTCTTAAGTCTAGAGCCATCGTTGGGACAACCTGAATTCGGTCAAAAGGACAAGTCTGATCATAGAAACTACCATCGTGGAGATCATGGAACTAAGCTGTGATTGTTGTAATAATGATCACATCCATATTGCTGGTGAATAAGAAACTACAGTTTTCAGGTCAGTTGTTGTTGTTGTTGTTCGTCCGTCGAGGATCGACGATGACCATCGAGTCGTCTGGTGACTGATGACTTGCGCTAGTGACTTTTGTTTAAAGTGTGGAAGAGTTGCGCGGCGTCAACCTCACTCTCTCGTCCGGGCCCACCGTATCCAGTGGCAAGACTCTACGTCAAGACGACCAGGGATGGGTACGGTTGCAGGAATTGACATTGTATGCGCCTTACTGTGTTGCTTAACCCTTTGCAAAACTAGTTGGTGTCTTTATAAGCTTCATTGGTCTGTAGTACAGTCTAAGACTTAGTTGGCTTCCTAAAAAGGAACGGTATGCAGTCTTAATATCCGAAATTCAACGAGTCGTTCACTACGATGATATTAATAAGGAACGGTTCCTCACGAAGTCAAAAAAGATTTTTGCGGTCATTCATAAATGACGTCGTGGAATTTATTCGGAACATACCCCCACCCAATGTTCCCTCTAAGGTTTGTTGGTTCGTGTACAAAATCATACAGTTGTGTACAAAGTTTTACAGCATCATTTTTGTGTGTGTGCAAAATGTTACAGCCCACAAACATAAACTTACATGGAAATTTGCTGCGCGGTGCTCAAAACTGCTGCGCGGCGTCTGTGAGACAGCTGCACGCCCGCGCAGCTTAAAGGGGACATTGCCCCCACCCCTCCTCAATTGTCACAAAGTTAGATGCCCTCATCACAAATTCGTGCCCACCCTACCCTGTCCCGAAATGCATCAAGCAGTGGCGTAGCCAAGGTTAGTGCCAGCCATGGCGACCAGGGCTGTCTTAAACAACAAAGGAGACCCCCGGGCAAGGCAATGCTCCGGGACACCCTTACAACACAACCCACCAGGGTCGAGAGAAGGGAGCGTACGTCCCGGCCACAGACATCATATTACAACACAACCCACCAGGGTCGAGAGAAGGGAGCATTCGTCCCGGCCACAGACATCATATTACAACACAACCCACCAGGGTCGAGAGAAGGGAGCATTCGTCCCGGCCACAGACATCATATTACAACACAACCCACCAGGGTCGAGAGAAGGGAGCGTTCGTCCCGGCCACAGACATCATATTACAACACAACCCACCAGGGTCGAGAGAAGGGAGCGTACGTCCCGGCCACAGACATCATATTACAACACAACCCACCAGGGTCGAGAGAAGGGAGCGTTCGTCCCGGCCACAGACATCATATTACAACACAACCCACCAGGGTCGAGAGAAGGGAGCATTCGTCCCGGCCACAGACATCATATTACAACACAACCCACCAGGGTCGAGAGAAGGGAGCATTCGTCCCGGCCACAGACATCATATTACAACACAACCCACCAGGGTCAAGAGAAGGGAGCGTTCGTCCCGGCCACAGACATCATAAATAAAAATGTTTAAAAAAAATAAAATAAACGTTACATAAAGTGGAAGATAGATTCATTCAATTTATTGATACAAACAAAAAAATATCATTCAAAATCAATAATAGTTTTAAAACATTATCCGAAATAAACTAAAGTGAAGCACAGATGATGATAAATTATCATTTTGACAGGCAAATAGAATAATTTATTTATTATAAATCAACATAACTGTTTGCATAATTTTAACGTTTTTTTAGATTAATAAAGGATCCAAAAACCTAGTTTCTCTGCGTCAAAGTCAATATGCAGTCATATTCTAGCAGCTGTCTTCTCCATTTTCATGTTCTACAATAAGATTGTTATGATTCTAGTCATTGAATCCTGGTGTAGCAAAGAAGAGTCTTTTTTTGACACTAGATGACTTGCAAAACAATACAAACAACCATGGGGTGTTGAATAGAGAAGCCAGTCGCGTTTTACAAACTCGCCATTCCGTAGTTCACATATTCTTTGATTAACACCTTGTCTTAGCTCTTACTTCTCCAGCTCCAGAGTTCACTCTGTCTGAGTTTGAAAGGTTGCAGTCATGAACCTTGTCTTAGCTCTTACTTCTCCAGCTCCAGGGTGCACTCTGTCTGAGTTTGAAAGGTTGCAGTCATGAACCTTGTCTTAGCTCTTACTTCTCCAGCTCCAGGGTGCACTCTGTCTGAGTCTGAAAGGTTGCAGTCATGAACCTTGTCTTAGCTCTTACTTTTCCAGCTCCAGGGTGCACTCTGTCTGAGTTTGAAAGGTTGCAGTCATGAACCTTGTCTTAGCTCTTACTTCTCCAGCTCCAGGGTGCACTCTGTCTGAGTCTGAAAGGTTGCAGTCATGAACCTTGTCTTAGCTCTTACTTCTCCAGCTCCAGGGTGTACTCTGTCTGAGTTTGAAAGGTTGCAGTCATGAACCTTGTCTTAGCTCTTACTTGTCCAGCTCCAGGGTGCACTCTGTCTGAGTTTGAAAGGTTGCAGTCATGAACCTTGTCTTAGCTCTTACTTGTCCAGCTCCAGGGTGCACTCTGTCTGAGTTTGAAAGGTTGCAGTCATGAACCTTGTCTTAGCTCTTACTTGTCAAGCTCCAGGGTTCACTCTGTCTGAGTTTGAAAGGTTGCAGTCATGATTCTGACTAAACGCTGGCCCACTACCACCAATTCAGTACACCACTGTACAAGCATTCTGAATATTCCATAGCCAGCGATCTGTGTCGTGAATCACACTCTCGTTCTCCAACACACCGTTGTGTGTTTCACCTTGTACAATTTCCACAGCAGGTGAAGTAGGTAACTGTATGTCTGGAAATGGCTTGGTGGATATAATATTGGATCGAGATGGCACTACTGTATTTCGAGGAGCAGTACTAGCAATTGCTATTTTGCTTGGATTCAACAAAGATGTTAATTTCCCAAGTTTACCCGCTTTCCTTGTCTCCTTTGCAGCTCTTTTTCTCTTCGGTACCTCACTCATAAAACTAAATTTCATCTCTGCTTAAAGCAGCGGTTCTCAACCCGTGGGTCGCGACCCTTTCCCGGGGGTCACCTAAGACCATCTGAAAACACATATGCTCTAAAGTTATGAAGTAGCAACGAAAATAATTTTGTGGCTAGGGGTCACCATAACACGAGGAACTGTACTAAAGGGTCGCGGCATTAGGAAGGTTGATCAAAATATATTTTAACAAAAATAAACATAAACATATTTCATGTGTCTCGAATAAAATGGATTTGTCTTTCCTTTCAAACTCACAAGTGCCCCGCTAAACAAGAATATTGGGAAATGATTGTTATGTGCAATTGATAGAATCGATCTCTATGTTTGAGCTATGTAATCATGATCTTGGGCTTTGAGTACACATTATGCCTAGGTATATATTTCTGCCTTCAACTCAGACCTACGGCGACTTTTGGGTTCTATTTATCATCTCAATATTGTTTTCAGACGCAGAAAACAATATATTTTTTCAGTTTAGAAAATATAAAGTTATTTGTTCGTTTTTAAAGAAATTTTCTTTTAAAAATTATTATTCACTGGTGACCTCCAAATTCCTTTATATAATGCGAATGCTAATAAATTCATTCGATTAGCAGGTCTACTTGAACTGGTGCTAAAATAGACTTTTCTACACTCATTTCATTACTGAGCAGTGGCGTAGCTAGGGTTATTAACGCCCGGGGTGGGCCACGATTTTTGTTTTGTAGGGCCAAATTCTTACTCTAATTACAAACATGATTGAAAACAAAAATTCATTGATTCATGTCTGTGAAAAGTAAAACGTGTTGAGGAGAGTTATCCCCCTTTAAGAAGTATCCAACTTGTGATTCGCATTTTTAATATTAATGTTCGAACGTGCCGATAACACAGTGGGTTAAATTTGGGAAACGTGCTGTCCACTGACCTTTAAATCAAATTAAATTGCCAAAATCTTTAACTATTCATTATCAATATGGGCAGCATGTTGCCTCTAGTAGTCTGAGTCTCCTAGAAGCATGATGCCCCCTAGAAGCATGCGGTTCCCCTAGAAGCGTGATCAGTGTTTCTTTCAGAAAATTTCCCGGGGGGGGGGGGGGGGACCAGGGGCCAGAGTAAAAATTCCCGGGGGGGGGGGGGAGACACAGGGCCAGCAGTTCCAGTTGATTTATTGTTGGACATATTTTTTCCCTTGGGGGCACTTGGCTCCCCCCCCCCCCGAGATATAGCTGAAAGAAACCCTGAGCGTGAGGCCCAGTGTAAGCCAGTGTAGCCATGCCTTAAACGGGAATGGCGACGGAACACGTTTTTTTTTGCCGCCCCCATCCACGAATAAAACCCAGCAGTTGGACGACAATGCCACTTCAAAATATAAAGAAAAAAAGTGCGAACCAGGGCGAACCATCCCATTAAACTCCATTCCTACGCCACTGGCATGACGTCCTTTATGGATGTCCTCTTTGAGTTTTAGGGAGGTGGCGGCAAGACGAAACAGGTTCGTGGAAGGCCCGCCCCCCCCCCCCCAATCCCACACCGAAATTCAGACTTTGCCCCACGCGCAGCACTGCTTGTCACAGCCCTGGGGTGGAACAACAAAAGTAACCGGGGGGAAGGGGGCTTAAACCCCTAGAATAGATAATAATAGAATGCATTGAATCTGGGTAATATCAAATTTGATTTATTATGATTCAATTAATTTAAAAATGCAACAAATTTTTATGAAGAAACAAAATTAACTAACTTTTGGTTGGAGGTGACAGTTAAACGGCCTTTAGATCAGGCCTGCACAACTCAAAATGTAAGGTGGGACGTAATATTTTATGAAAAACGTGTGTGTGCCGAAAGAAAATAGGACAGGGGGACATCTATTTAGAAAATGATAATAAATAAGAGTATTTCGTTGCTTCGCGGGCCGCAAAGTTGTTCAGGCCTGTTTTAAATAAAGTTTTTTTTCCGGCTTTTTTTTTTTGTTTTTGTTAACTAATATTAATATCTCCATCGCCCACAAAAAAAAAAAAAAAAAAAAAAAAAAAATTAAAAACAAAAAAAAAAAAAAAAAAAAAATTTAACTAATATTAATATCTCCATCGCCCACAAAAAAAAAAAAAAAAAAAAAAAAAAAATTAAAAACAAAAACAAAAAAAACAAAAGCACGAAGGCTTACTTTTAGAATAATTATTACTGACTTTATCCCTAAATGTAGTGTAGCCAGGGCCGCGCAGATGATTTTAGGGCCCCGAGCACATCCAAACTTTGTTGAGTCCCCACATTCATTGCCCACAGTCACATATTTCAAAATTATTTTATCAAACGAAATTGTATCCAAAAACAATTCCACCCTTGGAGGCTCCAATGTTGGCAGTGCCCCGAATTATTTAATCGGTTGTTTCTACCTCTGCACGGTCATATTTTTTTAACACCATTCATAAAAAAATATTTCATTGTCAATAAAAAAATAAATAAAATATCTTGATTGACGTCATCAATTTCGGTTTGTGTTTGTTTAAAACAGGAAGCAACATGAATTGGTGACGACTTCCACCAAATTTTGCTCACAACTTGTTTTCAGTCTATAGAAAATAAGTATATCATTGGATTGCTGTTTTTTAAATTTAGAAATTAATTTTCTGTAAGTCACGCATAAACATTTTAAATACAAACATTAGTCTGTTTTTCAATTAGATCATGTTAATTATGATTTGTTGATTAGAGTAGTCAAGAGCTAGCATTGAGTTATCATGATGACCCCGATCAATTCATTCTCATTCATTCATGTCGTCGTAGAGAAAGTTAGGTCAATCAATTACTTATTTAATAAAAATAAATGTTAAAACTTAAATCAATTATAAAATAATACACAATATTAGTATTAGTAGTCCTAGGCCTGATAGAAGGGCTAGTAGGGCATAGGCAGTACGGCCTAATAAAAGTTAAAAAACAACTCTTAATCATTAAATCTAAATTTTAAATTTAAAAAAGCAAATCTAAGACTAAATAATAACACTAAACTTTTCACAACTATATCTATTCTAATTATTGTAAAGAAATAATTTCGATAAAATTTGGATTACATTTACCCACATTTGCATGGTACACTCTATAACTATAACTACTATACTATAAGTATAAGTAAGAAGCATTTTCAATTTTGGTCTTTGCACGAAGTAAAAAAGGTGCTGATTCGTGAACTGCTGTTCGCTGACGATGCTGCCTTAACATCTCACACAGAAGAAGGTCTGCAGGGGCTGGTTAATCGCCTATCACATGCTTGTAAAGAGTTTGGACTTTCGATTAGCCTACTGAAAACTCATGTAATGATGCAAGAAACACTGTCCCCTCCAATCATATCTATTGAGGGTCATAATCTTTCGGTTGTTGATCATTTCATATACCTGGGATCCAATATTTCTAGTTCTCTTTCCGTTGATGAAGAGATAAATATCAGGATTGCAAAAGCAGCAGCAACTATGGCTAAACTGAATAAGCGGGCGTGGAATAATCTCAATCTAACTGATAAAACAAAAATAAGTGTCTATCAGGCATTCAGGCATGCGTGCTTAGCACGCTCCTATATGATAACGAAGTGTGGATCACATATACCAGTCAGGAGCGGAAACTCACAGCTTCCATCACAGATGTCTGCGTCGCACTTTGCGCATTCGTTGGCAGGACAGCGTGCCTAACGTGGAGGTTTTGGAACGTGCACACATGTTTAGCATATTCTCCTTTCTTATCAAGAGACGCCTTCGCTGGTTAGGTCATGTACGGAGAAGATACTGCTGTATGGAGAGTTGGCAGAGGGGACAAGACATATTGGATGACAGCGCCTGAGATTTATTGACTTTTGCAAACGAAGCATGAGGGAAGCCAATATTGAAACAAACAAATGGGAGTTCATTGCCGAACATGGCTCCAACTGGCGTACAGCAGTGTTTGAAGGAGTCAGAAAGGCAGAAGTTACTCAAAACGAGGCCCTCGAATCAAAAAGAACAATTTGAAAATCAAGAATTTACCGGGATTCAACATTCTCCTGTGAGAGATGCTGCCGTGATTGGCATTCTAAGATTGGCATTCTAAGATTGGCCTAGTGAGCCACTCGTCAAAGTGTAGAACTATATAGGTACTCCATCGTCTCACAAAGACGGAAGGATGCCATATTATTATTATTATAAGCGTTTTCATTTACTCTATGCCTAGTTATACTATTTAATTTATCTTATTGGACAATTTTTGGGTAGAAATAGTGTCTAACTTTCTGTTATTTCCAAATTGTCTGACTGAAATTATAGTGAAATGATGACTGAATAATTTAAAGATTTTTACTTCCATCTGGGGCCAGGCTTTATTTATAATTGATCAAAGTGGGCTAGGCCTAAATATTATGAATAGACTTAATATACTAATACTATAGACTGTACTCTATACAAGTATCAAATCTACTAATACTATACTCTATACTAGTATCAGTAGTAGCCATTAGTATTATTAGTATTACTAACAATAGAAATAGGGCCTGCTCAGACTCATTTGCTACTGACTAACATTACTGGTATGATCTCTAGCAAGTATTAATCCAGACAATCAAAATCAAGTGGTACTAGAAATAGAAAATAAATATTTGTCCAGGCAAATACTGAGTTAGTAGAGCATGACACATTTTTAATTTTTTTTAAAAAAAAGAACCAAATATTTCAATTGAATTACTTAAGATCTATAAGGCCTTTCCTGTGTCCAGACCTGTCATAAATAACTTTCCTTAAGTAAAAATATTCAACCATTTAGAGTCACTGAAATGAAAGTCAATTTCATTAGCTGGATTCTTATTGCTGTAAATAAGCAAGGATTTATATTTTATATAATTTTTATTTCAACTTTAAAAGTTTCAATTTAGATTAAATTATAATTTTAACCCAGCTTTTCATATTACTCAAAATTTTTGTATTTTAGCTTAAAATTTTGGACTGAAGCGAGTAAAGCCAGCAAATATGCCCGCCTTACTAGAGCGGCCAAAAATGACAAGAGCCATGTATGAGGCCTTGAAACGGCACATCATGCGTGAGAGGGAAAAGAAGAAACAAGGTACAAAACCTGAGGATTTAATTTAAATTTTACATTAAAAACTTAATTTTCAATTTAAAAACTTAATATTTAATTCTAATGAAGCTTATCTTTAATTCAGTTAACTTAAATTCCTATTTAAGAGCAAGAACAAGATGCAATGATGGAAAGATTAAAAAAGGAAAGAGAGTTAAAAAAGAAAAAGGAAGAGGAAGACAGTCTTACCCTTGAAGAAACTAATGAGCAGGTATTTGGATCACGTGCATGATGTGCTAATTATTTACAGCAGGGGTTCTTCACCCTTTTTGCTGCTCCGCACCCCCAATTGATTCAAAAATATTTCCAGTATCCCTATCTTGATTTTAAAAAAATGTTTCCCTGACCCCCCACACACAATAAAATAAATTGCATTAAAAAATGCAAAGGAACCTGTTTTTTCTGGGTCTTTCCACCCCCACTGATAGGGCTTCCAACATCCACCCCTGGTTAAGAACCCCCACTGTGCAGCGATTATAACAGAGGATAATATTCTTTTATGGATCCCAAAAAATGGCATGTTTTTGATTACATTGAACATATTCAGTGTCAGTGTATAAAAACGTACCATTCTTTTTTCTGAGGTTTGTTTTCTTTAAAAAATGTTTGTAGCCCTTCTTCTTAGCCTTATTCACTCCCAATGGAGCATAGGTCATCCACAATACTTAAACATCTGTCCCTGTCCTGGGCTATCTTTGCTAGTTCAGCCAAACTTTTCATCATTCTCTTCACCTCTGCCTCTAATCCCTTCTTTCTCTTTTCCTGGTACCTTGGGGATTCAAATTAATGTATGAGTAGAATAAATCACTGCCAAGCAAGCATGTCGTAAGAATTATTACTCTATTTAGTATACAAACATGTTAAAAAAGCATATTGAAAGAGTGTTCACTGTAACATACATGAGAGGAGGGGAAGAGTTGTTTGTCTCTTTAAATAGTATGTCATCTCAAAGAGGTATAATGATATTTTAAAAAGATGTTATGGTTAGTTTGTAATTTGGTTTATTTTTTTACTATGTGGGTACAACTTATTAAATGTTTCCCTAATTTAAAGTTGTGTTATTTTACATTTTTTTTTCTTGCAAGATTTCTCAACTTGAGAAGAAACTAGAATTTCTAAAAGGCCAGAAGCATGATCTTTTCTCACAATTGAAGAAGGTTCTTCATCAGGAAGATGAAACAAGACGCAGAGCTCAGCAGAAGGAGCAAAGGTTTGTCTTTCTGCTATTTCTTGATCTTTGAGGTGGATATATTGAATTAAAAATTGAACAGATTATATCATTATTTACTTATCTTTAAAACTATGGTACTTAAAGCATGGAATGTTCAAAATGTAATTTTAAGTACATGTAAAAAAAAGTGGTTTGATTTTAGATTTAAATTAATAATAAAAAATACATGTTAAAAATAAAAGTTTTATTTTGTTATTATAATTTATTTTATTATTCTTACTGCTGACTTGCTAGTGAGATGCCCATATCCCAGCCACCCTACCAACATCCAGGTCTGACTGTTGCCACTCAGCCTATGATGATGCATGGTCGACCAGCTTTGTACAAGCCAACTGCACCAGCACCCATCTTGACAGTAAAGCCTTCATTTGTTAAATTTAGCACTTTATATCTAGCTAAATAGTCGTGTTTACAAGGAGGAACATGTATGGTAATCTTATCATCAGATTCACTAGAGTAGTTATGTCTCTATTGGAAAAAAAGAATGTGAATCCTTACACAAACAATTAATTGAATTTGTCCAAACTCTCATCGTTGAATCTGATGTGGATACTGACTGCATTGAACAACATATTAAGTAAATACAACTGAATATTAAGCTTTTTTAAACAATAACGTTTAAGAGAAATGTCCTTTCAACTAGGAAATGAAAAAAAAAAGGAATTATTGGTGGTTTAGTCATTCTATTATAATACAAAATATAAATGAAAAAAAAATCTTGCTTTCGGTGGTTGTGTGAGAATATCATATTACTTGAGAAATGTAAAAAACAAGAAATGTTTTTTTTCCCCCCCTCTCTAGGGAATGAAGAGACAAAGAAGTCCATCCCCACCTCCTTCCTCATCATCCAGCTCCTTCCAAGGGTATGGGCACAGTGAGCCGAAGTACCCTCACACCGCTGATGGCAAGTACACCCATTCAGCTGAGGGCAAGTACCCCCATACAGCTGATGGCAAGTACACACACGGAGACTCCAAGTATGTGTCTCACGCAGACACAAAGTTCCCTCATGCTGATCCTAAGTACCTGGCATCTTTCTCCACAGCCAAAACTGGACCAGCTCACCTGTACACAGCCCAGCATCCGCCAGCTTCTGACTTCAGTGAGTTCTAACATCACACCATTCCCCTTTTTTAAAAAAATGTTGTGTCTTTAAGTGCTATCTAACAAACCAAAAGCACCTCTGAAAGAATGGGTCAATAAGTGTCATATACGTTTTGATTTGACTCCCAGTTGATGCTAAAAGATCTGGGTTTGGATGGTATCAAAGAATATTGTAAGAGGTATTAAGTAGTGTTGAATATATTAGGTATTCTAAAATAATTTGTATTTAAATTTATATAATCCAATTATTTTTATGTCTCTTGTCTCCACAAAACTCAATTTATTTCAACTATACATAATGATAAAACATAATAAAAATTAACTGCATACACTTTTTAGAGTGATTAGAAATGGCTTGCTAACCAAGCATTCTACAGATATTTTCACTTTTTTTTTAATGTAACAAATAAAGCACTGTTTTTGTGCTTGTTCATTATCAGAAAACTCAGCCTACCAGCAGCCTGGAGCAGGCCATTTATTCACGGCCAATCAAAGTTTCCAACAGCAGGCAACGGCTAGCTCATATCCCAGTAGTCAGTCGAGTGGTAGCAAATACCCCGGGCCTGGTCAGTCAGCATTCACCTCATACCAGAGTGCCTTTGCACAGTCCCACCCGCAGAAAGCTTTGACGGACCAGTTCTCTGCAGCTTATCCTATACAGCGGATGCAGCAGCCTGGTATTTTACCTTTTACTTTGTTACTCTTTATTATTTATACATCTTATTCTTAGTCTTGTGTTAACATCATTCATTCTAACACTTGCATGCCCTTAGTAACATTGATAACATCAACCTCTTGCAGGTTACCATTCTGGTCTTCAGCTGCAACAAAATCTGGAACATACAGCACAAAAGCAGGCAGGCTTTGAGGACAAGTTCAAAATTGGACAGGTATGGTGAATTACAAGAACAACTGCATTTCATCTATAAGATAAAATACTCAATATATCCTTGAGTCTCAAAGCGAGATGTTTAGGATAACACCATTTTACTGTTTTTCTTCTGATTATGTTATAGAACATTGTAACAATAAATCATAATGACAGGACACATTATCCCGGTACTGTAAACTGGCAAAAAATTTTAGTGCCGAGTGAAACCATTGCTTAATAACAATGAGCCATAATTTGCTTGTGAACCAAAAGGTAGCACATTTTAAGATACTAATTTTTTTTATTGTTACTCTATTCCAGTGGCTATTAATAATTAATGAATACCGTAACTCATTTCATAATTTAAATTTCTAAGACTCAGATAAGAGGTATGGTCCCTCCCCAACAACAGGCCGCCTTGTCTCAAGCTCTGCAACTGCAGCAACAACAGCAGCAACAACAACAGCAGCAGCAGCAGCAGCAACAGGCTAAAGTAAGAAGTTGGCAATAGCAAGGATAAGTAAATAAATAGTATTTATAATACTCACAAATATAACCATAATGTAACATCGGTTTCAGAAAGGGAAAAGATCTACGATATGATTGTCAATAACAAATATATACAATTATGAGTGTTGTGATTAAAGCGCTTTATTTTCAATGTTTCAATATCTCTTATGATTAGTAAGCATAAAAAAGTTATCTCTATTAAAATTAAAAGAGTTGCGTAACGAAGATTTCTTGAAAAATTAAAAATTTTGAATGTAGTGAACGCCTTCATATTTTGTTGTAGTTATAGGCACAGCTGCTGTTCAAATAATAATATTTGGATTGTAATCTGCAGAATGCTGGCACATTTCCAGGCTACCCTGCACGCAGCCAAGCAGCCCCTTCGGCAGTCAACTACCCTGCCTCAACCAGTGCAGTAAGTCTGGCTCTCTCTCTTGCTTTTTCATTCTTTGATTGTGTATCAACCTCCTAGTGAGTGAGGCTATGTCTTATTTTGATTTATGAACTAGTGCAATGGTCTCTGAAAAAAAAATAAATAAAAACTATTTAGGGGTCGTTCGTAAATTACGCTACGCAAAAAAATGACCATTTTAGGGCAAACCCACCTAAAAAAATCAAAACAAACATAAAGTTTTCATAAATAAACTAAGATACTATTTTATTCTTTAACATTTTCCCCATTATGGATTAAGATGTGCTTTATTAGAAAACTGTGACACGAAACAACGAAGTCATCCAAAAGCTGAATGTAAAGTGGCCTCAACAGTTTTTGTGTTATTTTTCGATACGCACTAAAGGTGTGAACGACTGAGAACCTATAATACCTTAGGCAATTTCCACCTCACATTAACGTTTTTAAAATTAATTAAATAAAGATTTTTCAAAATTATATTGTATTGTAATCTGCAGAATGCTGGCACATTTCCAGGCTATTTCATCTCTTTACTTTGTTTTTGTCAGGTTTAAGCGCCCTCTCCTATATTTTCTTTATATTTTTTCTGTTTTAGGGTAGGATATATATATTGACATTATGTAAATTTAATTTATACTTATTTAAATGTGTTGTGTTTGTTTGTACTGATGAAGGCATGTGCCGAAACGTTTAATTCTGTATAATGTACAATTATTATTAAAGCTAACTCATATTGTTCTATTGACACAATTTGTTCGTGTCTTATTAATAAAATTCAAAATTATAACATTTAGATTTTTTTTGTTTAAAAGTGACGGCAAATTTTTTTTACACCCCCTTCCCCCGCTATGTAATTTGCGAACGACCCCTCAGTGATTTCAAAATAACTAAAAAATTAATGTGATATTTTAAAATCCCAAAATACACACCTTCTATTTCTATTGAAAAAAATCCTTTTAACGAGTTAGGGCTGATGTTTTAGTATAGCTGTTAAGAAATAGTTGTGATATTATTGCCAAATAATTTGTAAATTTGCAAATTCAATTAAATTGGATTCAATTTAAGGGTTATTCACTCTGCGTCGTATATGGACAAAAGTTGTCACTTTTACACTCTAAATAAACAGTATGCTTTAAAAAGCACAGTACTGGTTTCAATTTGACCCTACTCTCCTTGAGCTGGTTGGGATTAATTGCTTGTCATGTCTAATCATAATCTAAAGCCAGCTTAAAATGTATGCCACCTGTTTCAGAGCACCTACTCCAACCAAACAAGTGGACAGGGCAGATCAAACTACGGGAATCAGTCTCATGGTCGATACTACTAGTGGGCTGTACAACCAACTGCAGATATGAGGTGGAGCTATTCAAAACAAGTTTACTTTTTGTAGTCATGGCAATGTTTATTTGGAGAGCTCGTTGCTTTTAATTTAAAATTAAATCTATATCATCATGCCAGGACACCTACTGGTCTCGGATTTTTGTCAGTGCTTTTATGATATGAGCCTCAATTGGCCAACATCATTCTTTGGTTATTCAAAGAACCTGGGTCTGTCATGAAAACTGTACTTGTGTTGGCTTTTAAGGCTTTAATATAGCACATTGTTTTATTTCCTCTCTGAAGTAAGAAAACATTTGAAGGCAAGAGTCACATTTGTTTATTTTTGTGATCTACAGTTTCAATACAAGTTTTTTTAAGGATAAGATTGTTAGTTAAAGTTGAATTAGTTTAGTAGATAAAAGTAAGATTGTTTAACTATCTCTGAGACTGGCACCATGGCTGTGAAGCTAGTTGAAAAAGGCTGTTTTACTCAGGTATCTCAGCTATCACCTGAGCTGATGGTGTCATCCAAATATGAAATTTACGTGTCAGCAGTGCTGGAGTAAGAAAGGTTATAGTGTGTGGCTTGGAATTGTGCCATGAAAAAGTATCTCACCCCGATAATTACTGTGGTTGGTCATTGATAATTACTGTGGTTGGTCATTAGGGACCGCAGTTGCAGCTGATGAAACCTGTGTGTGGCTCAGGTTGTCACGAAACCTGTGTGTGGCTCAGGTAGTCAGTAAACCTATATGTGGCTCAGGAGTCATGAAACCTGTGTGTGGCTCAGGTAGTCATGAAACCCTCAAACAAGGGTAAAATGAGGGGCACAGAATGTCTTTGCATGTGCCAACACATTTAGTTAAACCCCCTTCAAAAGTTCACAGCTGTGTGAAACAATGAACCATGAAATATTAATTTAGTTTAGAATCTCTGGTAACAGTCCAGAGTTTACTTGTTTTTGTTATAGTGAATGTGAGTTTTTATTAAGTGATAACACTATGGTATATTTAGAAAGTGTGCAATACTTTTTTTTTTACAAGTTACAGATGCAAATTTTGTGTTCGCTTGGAAATAACAAACAGAAAGATGAAGCTAAATATTGTCAACTTATTACTTATATTGACTTTGTATAATTTCACAATTAAGTTTTTAAGCATGTTTATTTGTTTTACATTTAGTATGTAATGGGCAAATAAAAATTTATAAGAAATAACCATGTCTCGCCACTTTTTATGGTTTAATTATTTTCATTGTCATTTTACAGATATGAATATAGTATATATTTTACTAATAAGCACAATGAACACTTATCTTAACAACACAATCAATAAATACAATTTTTATTAAATAATTTGTGAGATAACTATCTTGGAATAATTTGTTCCCAAAAAAATAACATAATCGACAGAATGGTAATTTTATGAGCTAATATTTATGGTTCAGCCGAACGTTTCTTCCACTAAGCCTGTCCCAAACTTGTTTTATGTCTCTAGAATAGGGTGACCAAATGTCCAGTAAAAATGGGATTGTCCCGTTTTTTCACGATCCTACCCGGTGTCCCAAAAAAGTCTCTGGGGACGCCTGAATGTCCCGTTTCTAAAACCAAACACAATGTCAAATCTTAATAACTTCCTAATTTATAATATAACTTCAAGTTATATTTTGGCTAGCTGTGTAGCCAGTGCCAGCAGTGATGTGGGCTCGCGTAATGGTTTATAACAGTTTTAAAAAGCAAAGTAACTGGTACCTTCAACCGATTAGAATCAAAAGAGTCTAATAAATATTGCTCAATTATTTGATTCATTGTATGTGGGCATTAGGCTTTACAAATATAGTTACTAGGCTAGCATGATATTAAATTGACTTGATTACATGTATGTTTAGCTAGAAACAATTGACATATATTTTTAAACTTAAGGATTTAACTAGCGCATACAAACAGTGCATTTTTTGGGATGGAAACCTTTTTTTTTAAATAAAAAATTCATTTATGAAGCAGCTAATCCCAAAATAATGTAAAAGAACATAAAAGCTACATTACTTTTTAGTAATATAAAAAGTATTTGCATTACACAAGCAGATCAAGCAGAGCTGTCACTCAGCTTTTCGAGGCCTCATGACTCTTTTCAGTTTTGTCCTCTCCACCTTGCATTGAAAGGTGATAATTAGAAAAATATCCTTTAAGTCTCCCATCTTTAAGTTTAAGCCCCTAAAATATCCAATGCCCCTTGCAGTCAATGGAGTTGCTGGGCTCACACGATGATTCTAAGGTTAAGTAAAACCCACATTTTTAAACCAGCATTTTCCGTTGCTCTCTAATTAACAAGAATTTTGCAATATTTAATTCAGATATGTGCTAAAATGCATACCTGTATTTTAAATTTATCAATAACTTTCTGGAGACTTTAAAGATTTAGGGGGTGAGAATAAGCTACTGCAAAAGCATACCCTCAAGGGCGACAGACATGTAATGGATTTTTGTTCATGTCCCGTTGGGGTGGAGCCATAGATGTCTTTGATCGTCATTATGACTAATTTTGGCGCTTCTAATTTCTAACCCAAAATTTTGAAATGCCATCTTAAAATTGACTAAACGAAGCACGGAATTGAAATATGCACCCTGCATTTTGAATTTGCTCGACTGTCTTCAGCATCCTCAATTTCTGCACGCTTTCCCTTTCGCTGATCAATGTTACAGCATGGGATTGAATGTAAGCTTGTGCCAATGATTACACTGGGGCACGCAACAATAGGAGATAACTCAGTTTATTTTTTGCACTGGGCACCATAATGCCTCCTCGGACCCATAAAAATTTCCTTCCCCTGTTCAAAAAAGTACAATAAAAAATATTGAATTCAAGTATGCTAAAAAATGCACCTCTTGATTTTGAAATTGTTAAAAATTTTCGGCGAAGGAGGCTCCCCGGACCCCTTCCCCGATCAATATTCACCGGCACCCTCAATTTGCGCACGACTTCCCGATGAAAATGATTGCTAAGTTTTGATGCTGATAGATACACTGCCTAGTGGAGTAGCCAGTATTTTTGCCTCTCTCTCCCTTTCATGATACAAATTCCGCAGTAGTTCAAAAATGTCGCACCGCCATATAAAGAAAAAAAAAGTAACACCTGGGTGGACCACCCCATCCACCCTTTTCTTCGCCACTGGCAAGTGCGTAGCTACAGTGTTTGGTGTCAGAGACAAGATTCGCTTTCACGCCCTTTCCCCCGAAACCCATTATTTTCAATAATTAAATAGCATCAAAGTCCATTTTGGAGCACCCGCTAGTCTGGGGCCCCAGGACTATAATTTATTCCCAACTGCCACCTCTTAGGTAAGCCTCTGGCCACTGTGAACTGGCACTGCTCCCCCAGCCCCCAAAATAATACATCTGAAATGCATACCCCCCTCCCTTGGGAAAAATGTCTAAAAAAACACTGGACTCGTTACATCACATTCATTAAATTTTCAGCCCCCACCGCAAAAAAACAAAAAAAACAGTTGTTCCCGTTTTCAAAGGGAATATGAAAGAAATGTGATGACACCGATTTCACGAAAGAAAATTCCCGATAACTGCGCCTATGGAAATACCTATTTTAAAAAAAATATTGCAAGTGCGTTTGATGGGTGATATGTGCTTTTTGTTTTTATGAATTAGTTGGTAAAATAAATCTGTTCTTTTAAAAGCTGGTGGTTCATTAAAATATTTATATAGTTCAGGTCAGGGGCATGAAAAAAAAGTGCGTTTGCGAGCCTTGGGGAAAGAGAGCGGGGGTATTAATCGTGATTCTCATAAAGTGCATTACTTGTATGCATATTTTGTCAAATTTTCAGCTTTGTTTTAAGGGGTTGTTTAATTGATATTATTGATGACCCATGATTTTGGGTTAAATTGTAACAAAAAAATTGGTAAATGTTTGTTTTAATTTATTCTATATAATTCGTGCATCTTATAGGATTGCACCGAAATATGATGAGTTAAAAAAAAAGAAGTTTACAAGCTGACAAGTCGTTATTAGTGGCTCGGCAGCTAGCGAAACCACACATCTTTTGGTAAACCGGATACAGTGTGATACAGTGTTTTTTTTTCAAATTTTGGCTTATCTTGATGGTCGCGTCTCGGCCCGTTGGCTAAGATCAGGATGTAGTCTCTGTTCTAATCCCTCCTGGTTACCAGATCTGGTGGAATGAACATGATTACCCGCTTTGTTTTCAGCTCGGGTCGAGACGCTCGGTAATAAAAGAACAAATGAGAGACCCAAAACTAAAGTCTGATACTTCTTGGCCCATTGGCTAACATTCAGTCAGGATGTAGGCGGCATTAAAGAACATTAAAGAGAGCCACAAGGCCAAGATAACAAAAAATCTGATTGCCTCTCAGCCTGTTGGCTAAGTTCAGGATGCGGTGTCTGTTCTTATCCCACAGGGTTACCAAACCTAGTTGGGTGGACGTGATATCTCGCTTGTTTCTTTAGCCTGGCTGGGTTGGGACAATCGGTAAGAACATTGAAGAGAGCCACAAGGCCAAGATAACAAAACAAATCTGATTGCCTCTCGGCCTGTTGGCTAAGTTCAGGATGCGGTGTCTGTTCTTATCCCGCCGGGTTACCAAACCTGGTTGGGTGAACGTGATATCTCGCTTGTTTCTTCAGCCTGGCTGGGTCGGGACAATCGGTAAGAACATTAAAGAGAGCCACAAGGCCAAGATAACCCCCAAAAATATGATTGCCTCTCGGCCTGTTGGCTAAGTTCAGGATGCGGTGTCTGTTCTTATCCCGCTGGGTTACCAAACCTGGTTGGGTGAACGTGATATCTCGCATGTTTTTTCAGCCTGGGTAGGGACGATCAGTAAGAACACTAAAGGGAGCCACAAGGCCAAGATAACAAAAAATCTGATTCCCTCTCTCACATGCAACCCCCCCCCCCCCCCCCCACCCCCCCCCCCCTCCCNCTCCAGCAGTATCACTGGCAGTGGTCAGCAGTATCACTGGCAGTGGTCAGCAGTATCACTGGCAGTGGTCAGCAGTATCACTGGCAGTGGTCTGCAGTATCATTGGCAGTGGTCAGCAGTATCACGGGCAGTGTTCAGCAGTATCAAAGGCGGTGGTCAGCAGTATCACCGGCGGTGGTCAGCAGTATCACTGGCAGTGGTCAGCAGTATCACGGGCAGTGGTCAGCAGTATCACGGGCAGTGGTCAGCAGTATCACCGGCAGTGGTCAGCAGTTTTACGGGCAGTTGTCAGCAGTATCACAGGCAGTGGTCAAGGTGAGGGAAAAGGAGAATTTGCCACTTTGAGTAATATAAATCATGAAAAACTACTATTAATTAAATGAAGCACTAAGCTCTTAAATACTTAAATCAAATTTTAAACAAATATCTATGTGAAATTTGATATCCCTTTTTTTTTTTTCATTCACCAATGACAAGTGGCAAAAATGTTAGCAATTGTTGGTACTATTTGTGTACTCAAAGCCCGCCTAATCTCATTCTTTGCCTGTAATAACACAACAATTCAGTATCTGCAGTATCTGTATTTGTCTTGAGGAATTCTACTGCAGAGTTGTCTACTGCAGTACTCTATGACCTGTTCCATTTTCGGATCTGTGTCCCCTGTAGCCACAATAGTTTAGTCAACAGTGTTTTGAAAGCAAAAGGTGATAGTTTAAATATCTTGCCGCACGCATCACAATGATGCCATCATTTTTGGGTCCCTCATTCTCATTGACATAGCCATGCTGATCCTAACATTAAAAAAATAGTTTTGAAATCCCCAGTTTGAATGTTTCCAGATACCTCGGAAAAATCTGTCATTCAGAATAGTTTTCCAATTTGTAAATTCCATCTGCTTTAACTTCCATAAGCCAGTCCATTACCTGAAGACTAGTGTAGGCGGAGGCAATTTCAACAATTTTTTTTTCAACAGACATGTAGAGATGAAATTTCATTATAAAGAAGCAGTCATTATACAAGGCTATAAAATTTTATAAATATGCACACATATACCATAACATTTGTCAGACTGGAAGCTTATTATATTATTAAATACAATGAAATTTTCATAAAGAATAATTTTTAATGGAATTGGAATATAGAAAATGTATCTTAAACAAAATTTTTTTGGTCCAAACCAAATTCACCACACTAAAAGGGTCCATTTTCCACATGTGTCAGTTGACAATAGGGTTGCCTACTCAGGGCTTTCAACATTTTACATGAGAAGCCATTAAGAACAAAACCGTTACAATTTAATATTTAATTAACATAAAAACACATAGGAGGAATCAATTGAACCCATAAAATTATGCCTTGCCCCTAAAATTCCCTAAAGAAGATCGAGGCATTTGTGAGATGGCATTCTGGGATGGAATGGGTTAGCAAGCAAGAAATATTTATTATAAAATATATTTATCAATTATTTTTGTTAGGTTTCCCTAAGACTAAAAAATTCCCAATCATGCCTGACTTTCACAGGCTTTCACAAACTTTCACATTACATATCTGTAATGCATTTTAATTTAATACCGGTATTGATTATGTAAGTTATATCATGATCAAAATATACAAGTCTCATATATAATAATGCACAGTAAGTAACATATTGTTAAAGAAATGTTTTCATTAAATATTTTATTTATTTTCTTTAAAAACAAGCTTTTACACAAACCTCCAGAGCCCATCATCAGCATAGATCATAAAATAGCCAGTTTTATTTCCTTAAGTCTGTTGTGTGTCAGACTGTTGATATCTCTCACAAAAACGTTTCATGACCCCATCACTAGTAATAAGATTTCACTAAAGATTTAATGATGCAAATCTCCACCCCTCACTGTCTTTGGTTTATCTTGCAGGCTAGAGACAAGAGTAAATGCTCACTGGAGAGATTAAAGATGGAGAAGGTGGAGAGCGGCTCCCTTGTGTTGGAGAATGAACAGCAATAACAGCGGTACGAGAAATGTCTCGATGAGATGGCCAATCATGTGGTTCAGCCCATGTTGGCTCACAAGGTAGAGATCTTAACAAACATGTGGTTCAGGCCTTATAGAATTGTGTAATAGTAAAAAAAATTAATCAAAATTTTGCTATAAACAGGTTAAACACATGTTACTGTTATTGCATACTCTTAATCTAAAATGTAATTTTTTTTTTTTAAACCTGCAGAATGTCTAAATCAGAAAGACCAAGGACATGGGGATTGGAAGAACTCTTTGAAGTGTGAAGGACTAAGTACATGAACATTGGAGGGACTTTTTGGAGTCTGAGGGACTAAGCACATGAGCATTGGAGGGACTGGTTGGAGTCTGAGGGACTAAGTGCATGAGCATTGGAGGGGCTGGTTGGAGTCTAGGGACTAAGTACATGAGCATTGGAGGGACTGGTTGGAGTCTGAGGGACTAAGTACATCTTGGAGTCAAGATTAGGAGCTCACTGAAACCAAATAATTACATTCATTACATTTGACAGTGCTATATATATATATATATATTTAAATATGATTATTACACTAATTCAGTGGTACTCAACCTGTGGCAGTGCTGTCCAATGTTTTTGACTTGGTGGGCCAAAAAAATATTTCTGCAAAGCTGAGGGCCGCACATGACATCTGAAAAGAAATATATATATATTTTTTTTACTTTAGAAAATTATACACGTTATAATACTTCTTACATTATGTATAAATAATCATATATACAATAACATTATGAGATCATCAAGAATATAAATAAAGTGAATAAAAACGGTGGCCATAATTTTATGATATAAATGGCATTGGAATGTACTTTATTGTTTCTTAATTTGAGGCAGTTTTCAGTAGCCCCTAGCTACATTAGATTTTATAAATGTTCACCAGTCAAAGCGTTAAATTCTCTGGACTTGATATTAGTCTTTATATAGAATCCAGTTTCACTTACAAAGGTGCTTCCAAAGACACTGTTTTATTTTGTTACAACAGTTCCATAGTTAGGGGAAATTCATCAGATGAAACAGACGTCATCCATAATTCATTTGGCTACTCCTTCTAATTTATAAAAAAAAATATATTCAGGAATAATTCCTACTGTCTCACAATTCCTACTTGTCTGAATTGCACTAAATGCTAAAAATCACAGCTTGTCTCCTGCTTTCTACTCTTTGAACATCTCATACTCTGATCTCAGAATACCAGGTACTTGTCCCCAAAGTCACAACACTACAGGATGGACACACACTTTCCCATACCTGACTAGACGACCTGTTTAAAAACCATGGCACTCTAAATGGTCTGCTCGCCCAGGGCAGTCATTTGTGACACCTGTAGTACCCCAACTCCCATCTCAATTACTCTGACCCCAAGAATTTCCTACCATATTATTATCATCATAAAAAACACAGTTGGTGGGGCATGGACATTTTAGGGTGATTAAATAACTAGTAACTTTTGGTTTCCCTATTCATCTTTCTCAACGCTGCCATTAGTAATTATACCCTGTGACCCTTCCCATGTACAGATAATAGAAAAAAGGAGAAGACAGTATCAAATTCCATGTCTCCTCATTTGCTTGAATGGTTGCTCTGCTGATGTGCTTAACATAAATTACTGCTACCTGTCAGGCCCCACTCCTTAGGTTTTCTGACGTCCCCCTTTTCTTTGTTAAAATTTCTCATGCCAATTCCCAATACTGAATCAATGAATGCCGTTTGAAAATATTTTCACTATGAAATTTTTTACACACATCATTAAAACATTTTAAGCTATTGCAGGCCATTTAAAATCAGTTAGCGGGCCGCAGGTTGGACAGCACTGCCCTAGGGGAGTGTAACAAAATACCAGAAATTTTGAGTGTTTTATAAAAAAAACTTTATCTTGTATTTAAAAAACTTTTATGTACAGCTTTCATTTTAAATTTAAAAATTAATTTTGGCTGCAACAACTTTGCAAATTAAGAGGTCGTTACAAGAAGAAAAAGGTTGAAAACCGCAGCACTAAATTATTAACTCTCAAAAGACTGCTCATTTTACAAGTTTTCGAAATTGAATGCCTCTTATAATTCAATGTATCTCATAGCCGTAATTTTGTAGCTACATACAAGAATTATATATACTTTTATAGGTAACTGCATGCTCTATAATTGATATTAGGTATTAGTTCAAAATATACTTGCTAAAATTGATTTATTATTATTTTTAGGCAAAAAATGCAAAAAAATTTTTTTAAAGTCAACAAAAACTTAACATCACAGCTTTACTAAGAAGGAAAAAAAAATTATTTCCAATTATAGCAATAAAATTGATATATTAGCATATATTCAATACTACAATACAATTTCAAATACAATTTTAAAAGGATAGACTCATAAATAAAAAAAAGTTATGACTATTGAAAACATGCCATTCCAGGAGTTATTGCCCCAAAAAGTCAAAATTATTTTGTTAAAAAGGAAAACACTTAGAAAATTATTTATAAGTATTAATTTAGAATAAAAGTTGAGAAAAAAGCACATTTTAATAAGTAAATATTTTTTTATGTAACCAAGATACAAATCAGATGATCTAAACCTTTGCCGAGATGATGCATGGAAAATTCTAGAAAACAATTTCTTTCTTTATTAAAACATAAAAATGTATCACAAAGAAAGGATGTGACATGTGCTCTAACCATTTTACCCTTGTTTTGGTAACACATTTTACAGTTTTGTGTGTGTTATTGTCAGGTTGCAGCACATGACGTAAAAATGTCAGGCTTTACAGTAAATGGTACATCATTTAAGATGTCCTATGTTCCCTAAATTGCTCATGAATTGACTAATTTTCTTGATGTTGATACAGGGCTTTGTATTTTGCATTGAGATAGATAAGAGTCTCCCAATTTTGCACAACATGTCTCCTTTATTTTCAGTATCAGGAACTTTAAGAAACTCATTATGGTCTTGATTATGTCGCTCGTCATAATGGCCTCACTTATAGTCCATCATACAAGGATATCCTGGGCACAGTCTTGTAAATTTAATGAAGAAGTCCTTCATTCATAATATATTGACTCAGTAAATAAAACTCCTCAGCAATGATGTTATACCATTTTTTGAAAACAGAAAGTTTCTTCTGTCCATTGTCCTGCGCTCACTCCATTCAAACAAATGTATGCAACCAAATTTGTAGTAAAATAGAGTTGGAAAAGTCTATTTGCTTTTGAAATCTCTTTATATCTTCTCTTTTTTTAACACCAGGAAGTAGAATGATTTGTACCTGTGGTTTAAATGCAGAAATTCACACTAATTGTCATCATAATCATACTAATTGACATATGTCCATCAGAGATGCTGTCAAAATAATAAACAAATTTTTGAATTAGTTAAGCTAAAATACAACATAATTTACAATCCAAATAAAAAGATTTCAAAATAGAAAACAATTTGCCTATTTTACTATTACTTCAACTTTTCATTGAAAAAGGAACACAGCTGATTGCTTACAAAATAATATCATTGGATACGACATTGTTTAAATTGGGCTAACTGCAACTTTTTTTTATCAATACAAATTAGTTTAAATTAAAACATAAATAATTTAGTCTATTTTTTTATAACTATTTACGAATTTTATACAACTATAACTTGATGAAATCTAATAATAGTGTGATAGTGGTCTTCAAGCATAGAGTATAAATGGTATAATGAAGATATTGTCACTGACACAATTGCCACCTCTTGGGACCTCACTTCCTAAACACTTAACTCTTTGAAGTGCTGTTCAGTGATTGTGTTCTCCTCTTGCATTTTTTTATTCACATGACCTGTGTCTTCTTGGGTTTTGATCTTAGCCCCTCTATAGTCATAAAAATGCACCCTATACTTAAAAACTGTGATTTTAAATATCAGGGAAAATCAGAGCATACTAAACTAAACAAAATTTCCAAAAGTCAGATTTAAAATAAATTAGAAGTGTGAGTGGACACTTGCCTTGTGTTGTCCACTTGCCTTGTGTTATCCACTTGCCTTGTGTTGTCCACTTGCAGTGTGTTGTCCACCTGCATTGTGTTGTCCATTTGCATTGTGTTGTCCACTTGCCTTGTGTTGTCCACTTGCCTTGTGTTGTCAACTACAAAGACGTTGTTGACATTTTCATTCACAGGAATTTGGTCCTGTTAACACACCTGGTTGTGAATTTCACTTAACACTCATTTCATTTCCATAAAAAAATTGGTTGAATGTTTTTATTCATACAGTTAATATTGAAATGACAATTGTTAAAATATTTTCCATAGATCTCTATTATTTCTTAAAGCTATTTGGCCCTTCTTTCTATCGGCAAGAGTGAAGAAAAATTTATTGCAAAAACAAATGTAATTTTATAATGTTATATGTGTAGAAAAAATTGTTTTTTATAAGATTTGCAGAAAAATGGTAATTATGATGTTATATGTGTAGAAAAAAATCGTACGATACATATCAATAACATTGATATGTGCAGAAAAAATAAATACAATGATTTATTCAATTTAACATGTTATGTGATTATTCCATTTCACATAATGTGAGATTTATTCCATTTCACATAATATGTGATTTATTCCATTTAACATGATATGTGATTTATTCCGTTTAACATGATATGTGATTTATTCCATTTAACCATGTGATATAAACCGGTATGTCATTTATTCCATTTAAAATATGTGATTTATTCTATTTAATATGATATCTGATTTATTCCATTTTACATGTCGTTTGATTTATTTCATTTAACATATGTGATTTATCCCATTTCACATAATATATGATTTATTCCATTTAACATGTTATGTGATTTATTCCATTTCACATAATATGTGATTTAGTCAATTTAACATGATATGTGATTTATTCCATTTAAAATGATATGTGATTTATTCCATTTAACATGTTATGTGATTTATTCCATTTAACATAAGTGATTTATTCCATTTAATATGATATCTGATTTATTCCATTTGACATGTCATTTGATTTATTTCATTTAACATGTCATGTAATTTATTCCATTTAAAATGTTATGTGATTCATTCAATTTAACATTTCATGTGATTTATTCCATTTAGCATGCAGTTGTGTAACTTAGAAAAATTCAACTGTACACATATTTTTTTTTGTTTCTTTGTACAATTGTGGCCAGTGATGGAAAAGCAAATTGCAATACCAAGTTCATATTTTCTAATGGGCCACCATCAATGCATCACTAGTGCATGCTCACTCTGACTTGCACATATTCTGTGTTTGATCACACTCCATTTTCTTTGTGTTGTGTTCACTTTCTCATCTCATCTAGGCTTATTTTATTTGATATATTTGTATTGTTGAAATTTTTTTGTTTTGACCGCATCTTTCCTCAAGCAGCCATTGACTAAGACAGCCAAGGTTTTCCAGCCCACAAAATAATTTGAGACAAAGGCAGGGTAGGTTAGTCCCATCACTATGCAAGGGAAATAATGGGATTATTGTTTTGTACCATTAATAATTTATAAATTGTAAAAAAGGAAAATAAAACATTTTAAAACTAAAATTTAAATTGTTCTTGAGGTGTGTCGCATGGCATTTTTTGTTATATGGGGGGGGGGGGGGATTTGCCCCTTTT
>CAXITT010000316.1:734063-785289 GCA_964033795.1 Lymnaea stagnalis | reverse complement strand
CCTCAGACTGGCCTCCCCGACCTCCATCCCCCAGGATCATTGAAGTTATGTTTTAAGGTAGACAATTTTGATAGGTGTTTGTAAATTTACATATACCATCTTGAAAGGCTAATATAAAATAAACAAAAGCACATATATGTGTTATTATACGTATTATTCATTCTAAACATGTATGTTATTAATACAATATAAACAGAATATGTTAATTATATAAGCCTCTTTAATATAAATGCATATAAATTTATTTAAATATACGGTTGTGTTATCTTTCTTTTACCATGCCTTTCTTATTTCCCCTGGTTTTCATCATCACAAATTTTAAATGATGTGATAGTGATGTCAAATAAAGTAATTAATTTAGAGCGAAAACGTTTCATGACAACAATGGATACAGCTTTTAAGCATTAATAGGTTAAAAGGAACAGTTACCAGGAAAGTATATTATGCAAATAAATAATACAATAAGTGGTCAGAAAAATCCATAATTTCACTTTAAAATGTACGAAAATAACGGCAGGAAATCAACTTATTCAACTGACGGTTAAAGGGAGGCTGTCACGTTTTTAAAAAAAATAAATCATTTTTCAGATTGCATTTTTACGGTCAAAGGGAGCTTATCGTGAATTTCTTTTTTTAAATCGTAAGATTGGAACAGTTACTTCCCCTTTATTTTTTGTGTCATTTTTTAAAGAGCTAAATTTTTCTGTCAGGTTATTTCCCTTTGACCGTAAAACAATTTACTTCAAATATTATTTCTCTTGGTTATCTCTCTTTGAGCATACTTTTCAAAAATAATCATGAAGTATGAATTTTTAAATGAATCCAGATTTAAATCAATGGTAAAAGGGCGTAAAGTTAAAACAATTTTACCTCAATTGTATATACAATCAGGACAATTTATGGCAATTATATTTTAGTTTTTATTCTACTACCTAATATTTTGCATTTAATAAATGAATAGTTAAACTTTAAATAATGGTAAAAAAATGAATCTTTACCAAAAAAAAAATCTTCTCCTTGTACATTCATTTTAAGATTTTTTTAAAAACTTTATGGCCATTCATTAAAGCACTTGTAAAAAATTGGTTAGATATTTCTCTCATGTGCTCAACTGTATTTATATTAGTAACTGTAAACAGTGAGTTTATGTTGTTTGTCAAGGTTTATCTCCGTATCCCGGACCTTAATGAAGATGTTAATTTTCAAAGCTGAAATTAGCAGCAAGAATGATCTTCACACACTCCTTACAGCATTAGAAAACTTTACATGAATGAAAAGGTCACCAAAAACCAATATTTTCAATAGGATTATGTCGTACAATAAACATTTATAACCACTGACTTTAAACTTCATAAGATATAGGAGGAAAACCACTGCTCTGTATGATCTTAGCATGTATCTATATATCTTTAATCTTTAAGTACCCGGGTATATATATATATATAATATATATTTATAATTTATATAATATATAAGTAGCTTAAAATCTTGTTAATGATTACCATCCAAATGTTCCTTTCTATTTCTTCTTAATTTAGTCTTAAACACATTACTTTGATTGGTTAATGAATGCAGAGTTTAAAGTTATTGAATGCACATAACCATAATGTAAAAAAATAAAATCAGCTAAATTTGTAGCCAAATAAAGCAGTTAATAAAAGGAATGAAAATAGTCCAAGCCTTATTTTTCCATAAGACTATTAAGACCAACAAAGTTTGATTTTAAAACATCCAACATACCACAACTATTGAGAACAAAGTAAATAAAAAAAACCAAAAACAAATTGATTAGTAATCTAAATATTTTATTTTATCATACATGTCAAGCACTTAAGAGAAACATTTGAAAATTCATTTGTGGATGCCAATTTTTCTCAATAAATAACCGATGTAATAAATAAAAACCTCTCTTTCATCTATAAACCAAAACCAGCTTTGGCTACCTTTATACCATTGTTCAATTTAGGTAAATTATAAATGTTTTACGCTTTAAAATGTTAACTGAGATTTTATTTCAGCTTAGGTACCCTTACATGAGAGGAGTATTTTTATCAAATCACTTATATTGAAATAAGATTAAAAATTGAATGTGTAAATATATTTACAACATAAACCATGTAATAT
Source organism: Lymnaea stagnalis (assembly GCA_964033795.1). Classification (NCBI taxonomy): domain Eukaryota; kingdom Metazoa; phylum Mollusca; class Gastropoda; family Lymnaeidae; genus Lymnaea; species Lymnaea stagnalis. The sequence continues at coordinate 783,165 of CAXITT010000316.1, read as the reverse complement.
ATTATATTATAATCTCTTTATGTCTTAAAACAATTTAGCTGGAACAATTTCTTTGCAGACATTCATTACAAAAAAATAGATTAAATTTTTCAAAAATGCTTTCACTTTCACTACATAAAAATGACTGCCAAATGAGGAGTTACTGAACCCGTTAAGTAAAAGTAAAATAAGAAATTTGGGTTATTGAATAAATTGTACAATATATTAATTATGCTGTTTACTTGAGATTTGTAACCATAATAACCAGAAGCAAGATGAGAAAATATTCCACACATCACAGCATGTTAAATTGACATCATGTTGGAGTGTTTTTCAGATGCTCTCAAACCTAGAAGAACGGGAACAAAACCAGACATTAAGATACAGCCAAGACATGGTTTAAGATAAATATATGTTAAAATATTTAAATTTTTATCATGTAGGAATCAATGTTTAGATCTTAAATGATGCTTTTCAGTTTTTAAAAATCAATTGAAAAAATTTAAAAATGTACCGGCATTTATTCCTAAAAACTGTAGAGAATTAGAAATAAAAATTGAAGCTAACAGCAGATGGTGAGGAATCATCCATTGGATCTGAAACTGGTTGCTGTTGGGTCATCCATTATTGTAGCTGCCTGTGGTTGTTAATCATGACATTTATAGTTGAAGCTAGAAAAAGAATAATTTAACAATTTAAAAATAAATTTGAACAAAAAAACAAGTTTATAAAAACAGAAAAAATATATGATATATATATATGTATTTCTTTCTATTTAAATATATTGTTTAAATTGAAATCAAAACAAGTTTTAAAATTTTGTTATTATCAAACCTGACCTAACATTACCCATTCTTGTCCATTACAAAGCAAAGAACCCATTTCGAATATCAATAACTGCTGGCTAAGCCAAGAGTTCACTTTAGATACAAATATCAAATCTTCATGTCAGCAGTGCTGGTGTAAGAAAGGTTTCAGTGTGTGGCTTGGAATTGTGCCATGAAAAAGAATCTCACCCTGGTAATTACTGTGGTTAGCCATTAGGGACCACAGTTGGCAGTTGAAGAAACCTGTGTGTGGCTCAGGTAGTCATGAAACCTGTGTGGCTCAGGTAGTCATGAAACCTGTGTGTGGCTCAGGTAGTCATGAAACCTGTGTGTGGCTCAGGTAGTCATGAAACCTGTGTGTAGCTCAGATGGACATGAAACCTGTGTGTGGCTCAGGTAGTCATGAAACCTGTATGTGGCTCAGCTAGTCATGAAACCTGTGTGTGGCTCAGGTAGTCATGAATCCTGTGTGTGGCTCAGGTAGTCATGAAACCTGTGTGTGGCTCAGGTAGTCATGAAACCCCTCCGACAAGGGTAAAATGAGGGGCACAGAATGTCTTTGCATGTAACAACACATTTAGTTTAACCCCCTTCAAAAGTTCACAGCTGTGTGAAACAATGAACCATGAAATATTAATTTAGTTTATAATTTCTGATAACAGTCCAGAGTTTACTTGTTTTTGTTATAGTGAATGTGAATTTTAAATAAGTGATATCACTATGATATATTTAGAAAGTGTGCAATACTTTTTTTTTTGGTACAAGTTACAGATGCAAATTTTGTGTTCGCTTGGAAATAACAAACAGAAAGATGAAGCTAAATATTGTCGACTTATTACTTAAATTGACTTTGTATAATTTCACAATTAAGTTTTTAAGCATGTTTATTTGTTTTACATTTAGTATGTAATGGACAAATAAAAAAATATAAGAAATACCCATGTCTCGCATCTTTTTATGGTTTAATTATTTTCATTGTCATTTTACAGATATGAATATACTATATACTTATGAGCACAATGAACACTTATCTTAACAACGCAATCAATAAATACAGTTTTTATTAAATAATTTGTGAGATAACTATCTTAGAATAATTTTTTCCATCAAAAATACTGTAATAGAATTGACAGAATGGTAATTTTATGAGCTAATATTTATGGTTCAGCCGAACGTTTCTTCCACTAAGCTTGTCCCAAACTTGTATTACGTCTCTAGAGTAGAATAACTTTTTAACTTGAATCAAATGCCCAAATTAATTGTCAGCTGTTCCACTTGATTGGAATCTTGACCACTTTTCCCACCAAACAAAGCTTTAAACAAGTCATCCCTGCAAGAAATTCAAAAATAAATTATTATTTCAGCAGAAACAATGAAGATTTTTTCATATTCCAAATCAAAGGTTCTCAACCCATGGGTTAGTGACTTCATTTGGGTTTGCTTACTGCATTCATATTTATTGTATTTCACTATTTTCAACAAATTTTCTTTAACCCTAATATGAAAACTTAATAAAAAAATGTATAGAGGTAGCTGATCACTGTGCTTCAAGTTTTTGTCAGTGTTGTAAAATGTTTTAGTGGTAACTAAAAATACAGACGGGAACTTTCAAGAAAAAGGACAATGTTACATAGTAAAATGATTTCAATGCACCCTGGACATAGCAGATAATATAAATATTCACTAGACTAAGAGGATGTAAGTCTTATAGGAACCTAAGAATAAATAAAGAAGTTTATAGCTGTAATGAGGACATTTTTTGATTCAACAAATAATACCCTTTACTCTGCGAACGTACTTCAAACCATGGTTTTTACCAAAACATTTCTTAATAGAAATCCTTAGAACAGTGCTGTCCAAGCTTTTTGACACAAATATTTTATTTTTTTTGTGAAGCTGAGGCCAGCACATTACATCTCCAAAAGATTTTTTTACTTTTTAAAAATTATTCAAAGTTATGTGGTGGGGTGGGTGAATATACATTGCTGTTCTTTATTTCATAAATGTATTTTATTTTAATGTCATGATTATGTCTCTGATAAAATTTGTATGTACAGCGCGGTGAGCCCAGCCCTAGGCTGGGGTACCGCGCTATATAAGACGTTTTATTATTATTACTTGTTACCTTATACATAAAGAATCAGATCTCCGTTAGAAGTATCATCTTAGCAAATAAAAACAGCAGAACATCTTTAATGGGATCTTTGGCTTTGAACTTGCAAATATTCTTAATTTGTGTCTGGAATTCAGTAATTGCTGCCCTTATTAGTTTCCTAAATGTTCGTCAGTCAAAGTGGTTTGTTTTTTGGCCCTCATGTTGGTCACTACAGGGAATCCTGCTTCACAGACGTCCTTCCAAATATCGCAAATATCTTTTTCCAACATTTTGATAGTTGTTTAAATTCATCTGAAAAATCATAGGTCATCCAGAATCCAGATAGTTACACATTCTTGATTTTTTCAAATTCTTCCAGCAAAGTCTCAAACTGCCGGTGAACTGCTGGTGATTGAATGGATTGGCTCAAAAAAATTAACAATTTTTGCTGCACTTTCCAAAACATTTTGCAGTGTGTCAGCTTTTATCAAAGAGATTACTGATGAATTATACAATACAATGATACGCTTGAATGTTTGGAAAATTGTGGTCAGCCGTTGGCAAACAAACCATTGTTAGAGCCTCATCTGTTGGTACTGAAATAAGCTTCTTCAAATCAATACTATTCTTTAATAGAAATTCCTTCAGTGCTGTGTATTTTTCAAGAGAAGTAGTGCCAATAATTCTTTTATAAATCCATATTCCATATCAAATCTAAGCCGAACAATAAGTTGGACTGTGTCAGTGATATCACATGATTCATCCAATGCAAGACTGGAACTGGTAGCATTTTTCAAATCATGAAGTAACTGCTCAAATATATCCCCGGATATACTTTCAACAGTCTTGCTACAGTCTGGTGAGAAAGCTGAAGATTAGATATTTGTTTTTTAAATTTCTTCTTTGTTTTTAAATTCAGCAAATAATGACTCAGCACATTCTTGAAAACGCCAATTTCCAGCCAATAGTAAAAGATGCTTCAGCAGCCCAGTCACTTGAGCTCAAAATCTGATGAAAAACATTTCACCTGTCATTCAGTTTCTTCTTTTTTAAAGAATTAAATTTGTTGTCATTTAACTCTGTTCCAATTGGATAATCTTTTTCAAAATCTGCAGGCACTGACTTGTGGTGTCTCTGCAGATTGGCATTTTTCATTAAAAAAAAATAGAAGTCTGGCATATCAAACACAATGACTTTCCATTAACCCGCATAGTACAGGGCGCGTCTTTTTGCAGTGACTATCTTTTTTCCCTTTGGCCCAAGCGGGTCTTTTTCCACTAGCCAATTTTTTTTTTCCCCTGTGGCCCAAGCGCGTCTATTTGCCACATGGAGGGGTATCTAATATAAACACAAACATGAGGATACAGTCTCGGGCAGAATGTTTATTTGTTAGGGGAATAGTCAAATTTATTTTGCCTTTTAAATTATGAAAATCGATCAGTTACTGAGTTTTTCGTGTGGATCTGTATTTGTCATGGTGCTACCTAGCGCTATTGTTGAGGATGACTTGCGGCCACTTCATGAAACCTTTTGTACTGAAACTATTATTGAGCTTTAATTGATTAGATGATTCTGATGAGGAGGAGGGGGGGGGGGGTGACTTGCTGAAGGAAGAAGGTCTGCCACAGCTCAAACGAAGATATTAATTTAGATGAAGATTAACGGGGGATGGAAAAAAGAGGACCTAACCTTTTGTACTGAAACTATTATTGAGCTTTAATTGATTAGATGATTCTGATGAGGAGGAGGGGGGGGGGGGATGACTTGCTGAAGGAAGAAGGTCTGCCACAGCTCAAACGTAGATATTGATTTAGATGAAGATTAACGGGGGATGGAACAAAGAGGACCCAAACCTCCTAAAACTCCTTATAATCCCCTGGTGTGCCATTGCCAATGTACTGTGTTAACAAAACACATGAGTATTTATCCCCTGGTGTGCCATTGCCAATGTACCGTGTTAACAAAACACATTAGTATTTTTAACACCCTTATCCATTTTTGAACAGATAATTCTCTACATGTTATCATTAATTTGTTTAAATCAAAAAAGTTACAAAATAATTTGCAAACCTACCAAACTTTGGCTCATTCTAAAATAATATCTGGGCCACAGGGAATAACTAGCCACATAATAGCCGGTACTGAGGCTATGCATAGCAAACAGTATCTGGGCCACAGGGAATAACTAGCCACATAATAGCCGGTACTGAGGCTATACATAGCAAACAAGTAGGTCAGTACCAGAAGAGTTAAACTTCCAGTCGCCATGAAGCTTTCAATGTACGGTTCTCTCCCAGTCGCCATGAAGCTTTCAATGTACGGTTCTCTCCCAGTCGCCATGAAGCTTTCAATGTACGGTTCTCTCCCAGTCGCCATGAAGCTTTCAATGTACGGTTCTCTCCTCTAACTTTCTGGTTTTTACTTGCCAGTTAGGCTTCATCTTTTTTTAGATATAAAAATACTTTTCATAAGAATTGATCTTACTGTCTCTCAGAATTTCTCTCTGATTGAATTGCACTAAACACAGACAGAGCTTTTATCCTGCTTTCTGTTCCTGGAATTGATCATACTCCGATCACTGAATACCAGGTACTAGTATGATTTTGTCTAAAAAACACAGGATGGACATAATGCCCCCACCTGGCCAAACTGCTTATTTCGTTTCAACTGGTTGACATTCTCCTCCAATCATTTGTGACGACTTTAGTGGCCAAGATCTCATCTGGTTAACTTCTGTCTTATTAATATCATTCTATAAAGCCCAGTTGTTTTAACACACGGTGCTCACATATCTAGTTCATCTAGACCAGTCCTGTTGTTGTGCATGGACATTTTTATTATGACATCTAGTTACCGTAGTTCAAGTTTCCTAATTCATCTGTCCCAACTGTTGATCTGCTGACGGGCTTAACATAAATTGTAGCTACCCGTGAAGCATCTCTCTCCTTTTGCCACACCACTTCTTTTTTCAAATGCCACCACTTCTCCTGTGGTCTCACCACTTCTCCTGTGGTCTCACCACTTCTGCTGTGGTCTCACCAGTTCTCCTGTGGTCTCACCACTTCTCCAGGGCTCTCATATTCTCTCAACAATACTAAATCATTGAATGTCCTTTGCTTTTGTCCATATAAATCTAACATTTGCTTTGTGCACAAGTGTTAAAAATGCCCCAAGCTCTGGTGGGCACCATGCGGCCCGCGGGTTGGACAGCACTGCCTAGGACAAAGGAGCTTTAGTCTTGGTGCTGTAAAACCTTAAGAAAAAGTTCCAATATGATAATGATAGAGCAGTCTTCTAGAACTAAAACTTACTTCTGCTCATCAGACCAGAGTGATTTGTCATATGGTGTCATATAGTTCTTTAACTTTTCTTTCACATTATATCTGAAATTAAATTAAACTTTGAAACAGATACATGTAGCAGGGGTACTCCAATAAAAATAAAATGAAAGCAAAGCTACATATAGAATGTGCATGAAGGCCATGGATAAGGTCAGAAATATAAATGAAGGCATTGGAAAAGGTTTACAAATGTGCATGAAGGCCATGGATAAGGTCAGAAATATAAATGAAGGCATTGGAAAAGGTTTACAAATGTATATGAAGGTCATGGATAAGGTCAGAAATATAAATGAAGGCATTGGAAAAGGTTTACAAATGTAAATGAAGGTCATAGATAAGGTCAGAAATATAAATGAAGGCATTGGAAAAGGTTTACAAATGTATATGAAGGTCATGGATAAGGTCAGAAATATAAATGAAGGCATTGGAAAAGGTTTACAAATGTATATGAAGGTCATCGATAAGGTCAGAAATATAAATGAAGGCATTGGAAAAGGTTTACAAATGTATATGAAGGTTATGGGTAAGGTCAGAAATATAAATGAAGGCATTGGAAAAGGTTTACAAATGTACATGAAGGTCATGGATAAGGTCAGAAATGTAAATGAAGGCATTGGAAAAGGTTTACAAATGCATATGAAGGTCATGGATAAGGTCAGAAATATAAATGAAGGCATTGAAAAAGGTTTACAAATGTATATGAAGGTCATGGATAAGGTCAGAAATATAAATGAAGGCATTGGAAAAGGTTTACAAATGTATATGAAGGTCATGGATAAGGTCATAAATATAAATGAAGGCATTGGAAAAGGTTTACAAATGTATATGAAGGTCATGGATAAGGTCAGAAATTAAAAGTAACAAAAAAACAACAACAGATGAACTGACCACAAAGAAGTATTTTTGAATTGCAAAGCATCACATTTGCATAAATTAGTAGAATACCTTTAAATACCTTTATACTTTTAATAGCAGATGTTATTGCTACATTAGCAAACCCCCCCCCCCCCCCCCCATTTATTTTACAACTTCAAGACTTGTCAATGTCTAAAATTAGGATCTACCTATCTACACAACAGTTCAATGGCATAGTTTATTTAGGGGCTTCCAAGACCAGACTACTTAAGGACATTGCCTTGTAATCTCACAGGAAGAATTTAAGTTACCTTATTTTCCTTCCTTTGCTGGCGCGGGTGTCAATTTTACGCTTCTGTTTGTTTCTCAGCCTCTGTATTTCAAGCCATTGTCTGTGGACACAATGTGCAAAGTGTTAGAGAGAACAAATATAGGTATGAGGGACTGCTGTATGTCAAGCCACTGTCTGTGGACACAATGTGCAAAGTGTTAGAGAGAACAAATATATGAGGGACTGTGTTTCAAGCCATGTGAAGTTAATAGCGGAACAAGATATGTTAAGGTTTGAAATGAAAAGATAGGACTATCAAAAGACGGTTTTGGGCCAGATTGTCCTGTCTTTTCAGTTCAACCCTCAGCTAATTCAATTGAACCTCTAATCTAAATAATAAATAAATTTATAAATACATAATATAAATAAATACATGAATTTGTGTGCCATATTACACTACATAAATCATGGAAGTGGTTAAAAAAAAAGCATACATGAGAGGGAAAACCAAAAAGACAACATAGACGAGAGCTGCATAGAAGGTCAAAACTATACGTTTACAATTGTAATAATCCATGACAAAATAAGGTTTGAGAAACACTGCAATAAAATGTCCAAAACAAAACTTTTTACCCCATCGGAACATTTCAATCCTCCTTTTTCACCAGCTTATCAAATACAAGTGAAAATTTTAATATTTTTGATCACAGAAATTCATTATTCATCAGATCTTAAAAAAAAAAAAAAAAAAAAAAAAAAAAAAAAAAAAAAAAAAAAAAAAAAAAAAAAAAAAAAAAAAAAAAAAAAAAAAAATCAAGTATGAAAATGAGATAAAACAAAGACAGAATTGCCTCTAATAAAACTAAATATAAAGCTCTCAAATTTAAGGTCAAATGTGTGCTTACTTGCTGGCTGTCACAGGGTCGGTCTCCTCGTTCTGTTTCATTTCTATCAAATCTCGGAGACACACGTGGTAAAAGTCATTGTCATCAATAATTTCCCGATTCAGGGGCAGCTCTTGTTTGCCTCTTTGTTTCAGCTTCATCTGTTGGAGGAAGTGGCGTCTGCATCATTTCTGATAATTGGCATTAAGTTAACTGTCCACAGAACATGCTGCACTTTCTTTTTAGTGCTTTAACTCTTTCGATGTGGAACAACACACACAGCTTTCATCCTCCGTTCTCAAAAGCAAGGATCAACGTGCTGTGAGTTGTTTCAATATCATGTTTGTTTCTTTGCTATTTCTCGGTTAAACTTTTTAAGAGCTATTTTTAAATAAGACATAAAAGAGTGGTACTTCATTGTTTATAAGCGAAACCAAGGTTTACTTCTTGTCATTTGAAGCATTATTTTGAGGATTTTCCTCGCTATTTTTTTCTACTGTTGCTATGGCTACCCTAGGCCCTAGTAGTTGAGTAAGTTTCCTAGACGATGAACAGCTCAAAAAGCTTTGGAATGTTTTATACTATTTCTTTTGATAGTGAAGATGATTTATATTAAGAACCATCACATGATTCCGATAGTAGTAGTTTTAGAGGATTTGAGTTATAGAAGTGAAGATGAGGTATGCGTACATCATAGGGATTGGGGAAAAAATGGTTTAGCATAAAATGTTTAATGTCCCTCATACCAAATTTATTTTCTCTAACACTTTGTGTCCACAGACGGTGGCTTGAAATTGTAACTTACTTTATTTAAACTTAAGAAATAAGTTTACAAACATATAGTCCTTTCAGTTATCTTTCATTTGATAAAAAGTTTAGTCTTATCCTTCATCTTCTTCTTTTATTTGAGGAGCCCACGATCAATTTGTTGATCATTCTAAACCAAAGAATAATATTTTAAACATTTTTTTATATAAACCCAACCTCTCACTCGCTCTTCCAAAAAAATGTAAATTTTTTCTATAAAAAAATTCAGCAGCGAAAGAGTTAAGATGTCAATAATCTGGACCAATTGTGGTTTCTCCTCATCCTGATTATCTACTTATACATATTTTTTAACCCGATTGAATAAAAAAATTTCTTCTGATCAGGCAATCTGGATTTTTAATGTCTCACTGTATATGGGATGTATTCATTTCAAGCAGCAGTTCTCAACCTTCCTAATGCAGCGACCCTTTAATACAGTTCATGTTGCGGTGACCCCCAACCATAAAATTACTTTCATTGCTCCTTCATAATTATTATTTCCGATGGTCTTAGGTGATCCCTGTGTAAGGGCCGTTCGACCCCCAAGGGGTCACGACCCACAGGTTGAGAACCATTGATTTAAAGGATAGACCCATTTCAACATTAATATCCTGTACATTCACATAGGTCGACAACAAGGTCAAGGAAAAATTTAGCCCACTTAAACCCATCACCACAACCCATTAAAACAATAAAAAACAAATTACCTCCACATTGTGGTCATCATCCTCATCCTCCACAGCATCCTCCACCTCTGACTTCTTGACACTCTCTTCATCCTGCTGACCAAGGATTCTGTAAGCTGACCTTTGCTGGTGGAGTCGTCTGACCAGCCTCTCTCTGTTCACCAGAACCTGCTCACAGAAAATAACAGATCACATTGAGTTTTGAGATTCATTAGATTGAACTTGCCGACGTGTTTCAATAAATGGAAACACTGGCGCGTGCGCTTGATGTTTTTGAATAAAATTTGATGTGGGCCAAAACAGTGATGGTTAATGAGAGAGTTAAATTTTCTAGAAAACACAGAGCGCCTGCCTATGGTGCAGGGCGGGGGGCAACAACTAGCCAGGTCAGCACCTCCCGGGCATTAGTTTAAGCTGCAGTGCGGTCACTGAGCCGTAAGAGCGGTGCAACTTATTCTGACACTTAAGTTCAGACAGGCTTTCATTTCACATTAATTCACTTAATTCAAGTAGATTAAGGGGAGGAAAACATGGTGGCAGACACTTGTATCTAGTACCAGAAATAAAAGCACAACGCTGAAAATAACAGTTGACCATGAGGTGCTTTCTTTGTCGTATCTTTTACCCACATTCACTGGCAGCATTTTAATCCATTGAAAAAACAATAACTTAAAGTTGGCCATGTATTTCATCTCACCTGTTCAATTTGCTTCAGGACAGACATTTCAAAAGCTGCAAAATTTTTGGACTTGATTTTGCCATGTGCCAGTCTGGTCTTCTCATCCCATTTTGACAGCGTATCGTTTCTGTGAAATAAAACCAACATGAAGAAAAACAAAAGGGTGGCCATATTGGTTCAATGGTTGCGACAAAAGAAAGAAAAGAATCTGCACCAGAAGAATATTGGCTAAAAGAAAAATAACATTACCTGATTGGTTGAAATTCTTTGTGGCGCTTTGACAGTGTTTCTTCAACTTCTTCGACATTCAGCTTGCGCTTGTTTTTACCCCGAACTGGCACAGTCTCTCTGGAAACCTCCATGTCCTCATCTTCCCTATCTTCTTCTTCGTCATCATCACCGCCACCATTTTTATTTTTTTTTGAGCGGCCGGACACATCGCCATCCTCTGGTTCTGATTCGCTGGTGATTTCTTCATCGGAATCTCCACCTTGGTCCGCTCTGTGATACAAAAGAAGATTCAGAAAGACATCATGTAGATTAATGTGGCCAATTAATCTCGGGATGTATAATGTAGTAACTGCAGTCTTTCTATGACAAGGGGTCCTAAAACCTAAAAAAACGGGGGGAGGGGGGGTGGGCCGCCGCCGAATCACTATAGTTTGAAATAAATATATGAATAAATTTTGTGCACACATCTTAATTCAAAGCAAACTGCACACATCTCAATTCTATGCAAACTGCACATATCTCAATTCTATGCAAACTGCACATATCTCAATTCTATGCATACTGCACATATCTCAATTCTATGCATACTGCACATATCACAATTCTATGCAAACTGCACATATCTCAATTCTATGCAAACTGCACATATCTCAATTCTATGCAAACTGCAAACATCTCAATTCAATGCATACTTCACATATCTCAATTCGATGCACACAGCACATATCTAAAATCTCTGCACACTGCACATATCTCATTAACAAAATACATGAAGTATACATGAAGAACTAGGAAATAATGGCGATTAATAAAACTGATTAATTTAAGGAATATCTTCATTCAGCCCTTAAGTGTGATGTAGTAAATATAGCAATTTTAATTAAATATTCTTAGGTTTCAAGTTGAAAATACAACCGTCCTTTGTGAAATATTCAGAGTTTAATAACATAATTAAATTAACAGAGAGAATAAGAATGCTTACACTTTTTTCGACGCATCCAACTTTTCTGTGAGGTGTGCTTGAAGTTCCAAAAGTGCAGAGACAAGCTTTCTCACAGAGCTGTGAACTAGTGAAAGAAATTTTTGAGATTTCATTTCTTTAATCAACTTTTTCTAATGACAAAAAAAAAAAAAAAAAAAGTATCTTCATAGCATTTAAAATAAAATTATGGTTCTTTTGCATCCCTCACATTGTCTTGAGGCATTTTATAATTTGAAAAAAAAAAACATTTGCGCAGTGGAGAGTCTTTCCACCACTGATATTTTCCACAAGAAGGGATGAATTATGCATGGGATGAATTTGAAATCATGTCTGTCTAGAAGAATTACACAATTTTAAAATAAACTGTTCTCTTTTTAGAATTTAGAGTTGCCGTTCATTAAAATATCAGGTAACTCTTGTTTCCATGACATTCTTTGTCTCTCTTTCCAGACAATTAACAAGCACTCCATTTAGCAAAGACATGGGCTAGTGTTGTCAATTTCTATTTATTTTAATATTTTTCAAGCAGATTAACATTACAAGGGAAATAACAACAGCCTTTACACAGGACACACCATTAATTAATAACAGTCTATAGAAAGAGCAGTTCATTCATTTGTTACCATTGTTAGCTTCTGTCCTGAAAGTGCCATCATGTAAAAAATCTGGCCAAGTGACAGGCTGTGGAAGTCTGTTGCAGGCTGTTACCATTTTCTGTAGTGCAATTCTACTCTTGATAAGATCGTCCCAGACACCTGCAGAATGCACACAAGTAAATGAAAATAGCTTTAAGAACAAAAAAGTGGTAACAACTTCAGGCAATGAATTTCTTGTTAACAATACTAGGGAAATAATTCTTATCACCTGTCTCAAAACCCAAATCTCAAATTAGAAGAAAAAACCCCCCAGAGGATCTAACAACTAATATTCCAGTGAAAAGTAGATTATACCTTTTGTACAGCATATTCAGTTCCCCCTAATTTATTTTAGTGACTCTTACTATATATTAAATTTATATCTATATATAGTTCGTCCTTTGCATGCAAAGATGACCAGGGCAATATTCAGATCACTTAGCAGCCTTGACTTGCAACCCCCTCACCTACATGCCCTGACTGCAACCCCCTCACCTACATGCTCTGGCTGCAACCCCCTCATCTACATGCCCTGGCTGCAACCCCCTCACCTACATGCCATGGCTGCAACCCCCTCACCTACTTGCCCTGGCTGCCACCACCTCACCTACTTGCCCTGGCTGCCACCACCTCACCTACATGCCCTGACTGCAACCCCCTCACCTACATGCCCTGACTGCAACCCCCTCACCTACATGCTCTGGCTGCAACCCCCTCATCTACATGCCCTGGCTGCAACCCCCTCACCTACATGCCATGGCTGCAACCCCCTCACCTACTTGCCCTGGCTGCCACCACCTCACCTACTTGCCCTGGCTGCCACCACCTCACCTACATGCCCTGACTGCAACCCCCTCACCTACATGCCCTGACTGCAACCCCCTCACCTACATGCCCTGACTGCAACCCCCTCACCTACATGCCCTGACTGCAACCCCCTCACCTACATGCCCTGACTGCAACCCCCTCACCTACATGCCCTGACTGCAACCCCCTCACCTACATGCCCTGACTGCAACCCCCTCACCTACATGCCCTGACTGCAACCCCCTCACCTACATGCCCTGACTGCAACCCCCTCACCTACATGCCCTGACTGCAACCCCCTCACCTACATGCCCTGACTGCAACCCCCTCACCTACATGCCCTGACTGCAACCCCCTCACCTACATGCCCTGACTGCAACCCCCTCACCTACATGCCCTGACTGCAACCCCCTCACCTACATGCCCTGACTGCAACCCCCTCACCTACATGCCCTGACTGCAACCCCCTCACCTACATGCCCTGACTGCAACCCCCTCACCTACATGCCCTGACTGCAACCCCCTCACCTACATGCCCTGACTGCAACCCCCTCACCTACATGCCCTGACTGCAACCCCCTCACCTACATGCCCTGACTGCAACCCCCTCACCTACATGCCCTGACTGCAACCCCCTCACCTACATGCCCTGACTGCAACCCCCTCACCTACATGCCCTGACTGCAACCCCCTCACCTACATGCCGACTGCAACCCCCTCACCTACATGCCCGACTGCAACCCCCTCACCTACATGCCCTGGCTGCAACCCCCTCACCTACATGCCCTGACTGCAACCCCCTCACCTACATGTCCTGGCTGCAACCACCTCACCTACATGTCCTGGCTGCAACCACCTCACCTACATGCCCTGGCTGCAACCCCCCCCCCCAAGTTTACCTAATGTGAAAGCAACTTAATGGCAATAAAATATTGACTTACCCAATTGAAAGACAACAGCCTCCCCCTTTCCCCTGTCATCGGATTTGGTTTCTGGCATGATGGTGGCATCATCGTCTTCTGAAATCACAATGGAAATTTTATATTGGCCTTTCCCATTGAAATAATGCACATTTGATTGGAATTTAATTTTTTAAATCTAAATATGTGTCTTACTTTTTAAAGCATTAATTTATTTTTAAAAAAACAACAAAAAAACATTACCATTAAAATTCTGCTGAAATCCCCACTCTTGATGCATCACTTTGTAACAAACACTGGCAGATTCTTGGCAGAATTCAGAGCCAGGGATTTTTAAAAAATTTAATTCAATGGGCCAATCAGATGGTTTGCAAATTACCCCCCACCCCCAATCCAACTTTTAAATTCTAAATCATTAATGAAAGACACATTAAGTTACACAACTCATGCTCTTTGTGATTCCTGTTGAAGTAGGTCTCAACAGACCCAACATGAAAATAAAAATTAAAAAAATTCTCACCTTTGTCATCTTTCACATCATCTTCTCTACCAGAGTCATCATCGCTGTCATCCTGTTCATCCTCCTCCATATCACTCTCCCTGCCAGCACTCCCTTCTTCCTCATCCTCCTCCTCGGCATCAAAATCTTCCTGATCCCCTTCAGAATCTTGAGAGTCCACTTCACCCCTTCAAGAAAGACACAGTATCAATGAGAAAAAAAATAGGTCATACAAAGTATCAATAAAATAATCGCAACTACTCACAAGAGGTTATAATTGTGTCTAATTCTCTAAGCGTATCAAAATTTCTAATTCTCTGCATCTCCTGTGAAAACCAGTGAAATCAAAATGCTCCCAAAATATTTAAACTAAGGCCAGCAGCCTGATTGACACAACACCTACATTCCCTGACTGCAACCACCTCACCTACATGCCCTGGCTGCAACCACCTCACCTACATACCCAGGCTGCAACCACCTCACCTACATGCCCCCGGCTGCAACCACCTCACCTACTTCCCCTAACTGCAACAAGTAAAGTAATCATTAACTTGAAATAAAATATGTGCCTTAACCACAATCTCAAGGCATTAACTATCTAACGTTGCCGTAGTCCATTTGAAGTTAAAGACAACGTAAAACAAAATTTATCCTCACCCCGATTCCGTACCATGACCTTCATCTTCATCTGAAAATGTTAAGAAAGAACTCACATCATTTTACAACTGATTGCTTTAAATGGCAACAAAAAAATGTAGCATGAGAAGTAAAGGGACTTGCAATATTCAACGTAAGATTTTTGTTGGTTTTTTTATCATGAGTGGGGAAAGAATATTTTCTAAATGTTGAATCAATTTCTTAAACACAATGAAACCATTTCAAGTAAGCTTTCTTTAGTTGTCAATGAACAAATATCGAAATAATGATGGGTTATAAATGGGCCCAGCGTAATGAAACTTGTAAATATTTATAAATTAAATAGAGTTTAACTATAGTCAGTGTAACGTAATGTTATTTGATGTTTATTTACTACACTATTTCATGTCAGTGTAGTGAAACATACATATAATTATAGAGAGTAAAGGAACTACTTATGTGGCCATAATGTAATAGATGAAAGAGCAGTTATGAAGATTTTTCTCCTCATGAGTAATGAAATATACAATGTATGAGAGACTTCACTGGTTAACATGTTTTTCTCTAAAGAGAAATGGATTTATTATGAACTGTATTCAATCATCATTCCAATAGTGAATTTTATTATCCTGTGCAGTGTTTATGTAAATAAAGAACTGATATGTGAAGACTTGGACTTCACCTTAGTACACAGACGTGTAAGAAATAATCATTAATTAACCGGTATCTGATATTCACTAAGATATCTACTCAGGTCATGACAAGTTATAATAGTAACAGTAAAATCAGAATAGAGAAAGGTTACAGTAAGTATGGCACATATGTAAAAATATTTACCATCTGAATACAGGTCCTTTCTTGATGTCCTTTTCCCTTTATACCTGGGGTCATCAGAAATAATGGCCGCCTGTTTTCTTAAAGAAGTCGCTCCTAAATCCTCAGCTTCATCAACGTCATCCACAAGAGTAGCCTTGAAACCTGTTAAAAAAAAATTAAAATCATGTGAAGTTCTATAATGATGCAGGGTCTTCATCTTTGCAGCTGCTCTGAAGAGCTCTTTGACTCATATAATCACAGAAAGCCTAGAAAGTTTTCATGCATTACACCGACTATTTGCCTAGAAAGTTTTTATGCATCACACTATCTGTCTAGAAAGTTTGTATGCAATACACAGACTATCTGCCTAGAAAGGCTGTATGCCATACACCGGCTATATTCCTAGAAAATTTTATGCATTACAATAGCTATCTGTCTAAAATGTTTGTATTTATTAGACTGACTATCTGTCTAGAAAGTTTCATGCATTACAATGGCTATCTGCCTAGAAAGTCTGTGTGCATTACACTGACTGCCTATCATTACAGCTTCTCTTCAAAGCAGTGGTAATAATAAAAAAATGTTACTTTCGGTATTTTTGTGTGAACTTTAACTTTCAGTATTTTTTTTTTATGCCTGCCATCATCATACATCCAGGTAATAGCTTGTAAATAGATCCAACTTGTAGTAGGAGCAGATGCTGCACTGACCACCAAATCAAATATTATTTAGACACTAAAAGCATGACCATTGATGCACCTAATGATAGGAGCAGATGCTGCACTGACCACCAAATCAAATATTATTCAGACACTTAAAGAGTGACCATTGATGCACCTAATGATAGGAGCAGATGCTGCACTGACCACCAAATCAAATATTATTCAGATACTAAAAAGCATGACCATTGATGCACCTAATGAGGATGACTTCTATCTAGAAAACAAATTTTGTAAGCGCGCACATAACTGGCAGTATCAGCGCAAAGATCCAGTGATTATCATTAGGCCAATTATGAATTGTAATGATAGGGCCTCATGGTCAATATGTATATATCATAGGTGACTATCTATTGCCTTCTGACCTAGGCTTCATCAACTAATGAGGCTAAATGACTTATTTTTCTTTGAAATCGCAATTACATTCAAAGGGACATCTGGAACGGACTGACCAGGTCTGACATTGTTTTCATTTGAGTTAAAAATTAGGCCTGCATCACATGCAGTGCTGATTGATAATAGATTGAACTTCAGTGAATATTTATAGTAGTAGACAAATAATACCAGCTGGGGAGGGGGGGGGGGGTTTGTGTCAGCAGTCCCCGGGTGCCAGACTGGGTTTTGATGTTATTTTATTTAATGAAAAAAAAAGGGCTTCAGAGTTGAAGGAGGGTGTAAACATAAATCTTTATACCAGCTGGGAGGGGGGGGGGGGTTTGTGTCAGCAGTCCCCGGGTGCCAGACTGGGTTTTGATGTTATTTTATTTAATGAAAAAAAAAGGGCTTCAGAGTTGAAGGAGGGTGTAAACATAAATCTTGTCTCCGGCTGCCAAAATCAAACACTCTATCTATACCTCTGTGTACAAGTAAGTTAGATAGGATAATCCCATACATTAGCGCAATAAATTAATTTTAGTGCAATAAATTAAAAACTTCCTATTTTCCTGATGGAACTACATTGAAATACTTCAATGGTTTATAGAACAAGTATTTATTGCTTTCCAATTAGTTTTTCATGCATTTTCATTGGTTTTATAGTGATTTTTTATATTAAAAAAATGTTCGAAAAATCAGTTGATGGATAAAAATTTGTTTATTGGCTTGTCAGCCGTATATGTGACCAGATTTTTTCACAGTCAATGGGAGTTAAATTTTTTGTTTTTGTATTTAAACACAAAAAGTCAATATTTTACTAAAAAATACTTTTAATATGGTAATGAAATAAGTTTATTATTTATTTAAAAAGTTAACTACGGAATATTATGTGTTATAAAAAGGGATTACTGTTAGCATAAACAGTGCGAGTATGAGAATTAAATATAGAGTGGTACTCAATAGACATCAGATTTGAGGTATTTAAATTTACGAAGTGACTGGATGAGGCAAGTTGAGCCCAATGATTCAATGAATAATAGCGGCCTTTCAGGGTTCAACTTATTATTGTGGCAATGCGCATCACAATCAACATTGCTTATTTCCTTCCCTTTGCTGTCAACTTGCCGTTGTTCACAAATTAAAAATTTAAAAAGTGTCTATTATTGTGTTGCACAGTGTGTCTATAATCGTGCTGCACAGCAATCAATTATTCAATTTAAATTGGTGATGTCACATTTGGGACATTTAGGCTTCAGGTTAGGTACAGATTTTAGTGTTGAAGGGTTAGTTTTTAAGATTTAAATACGAAGGCTTTTGGCTAATTTTTCACTGCTCTATCTAAATCTAACCATCACAAAATATAGGCCTACTTACTACTTAGGCTTAGTGATAGTGTTGGGCGTGTCTCAACCTACCCATCATTGGCCTTAAATTTATTTAACATTAAAATAGTAGTCACTAGTCAGCAGACCTGAGATATTTAAAATTAGTAAAAATAAGAATTATGACGGTAAGTTTAAGTCTGGGGACTCTGGGCCTGGGTGTCGTCGCTACCTAGTATTTTTATTTTAGTTAATAAGTTAGAAGTAGAAGTATGACATGGATATTTTAATTCCTTCCGTTGCCTAAATTATTTTTTATTTATATCATACCATCAATAGGATCTTCGGGATCGATGTCAACTTCTGGAGCTGTATTTTGGAGCTTAAATATCTCATCGAAAAGTGAGCTAGATTTAGCCCTTTCTCCCATTTTCAATAAATAAAAGTGGTCGACTTTCGTTTTCCAGTTGGTCTAATACATGTGTTTCATCTTTTTTTAGAACCGGAAGTCGGAAGTTCTTGTTTAGTACTAATGCCAGATTTTATTTAGCAGAGAAAAGTGTGATTTTTGTGGGGGGATTTTAAAATAAAAAAATCTTAATTACGAAATAAAAACACGTTTAAAAATACATCAGCGTTCTAATAAATCTTCGTCTATATTTTGATCAATGTATTGATCATTGTGGAGTTTCAAGACTACAGGAGCAAAGTCAGACTTTAACGAATATATATAGCTGTAAATATAATAATAATAATCAATACAGCAGTAGATAATACGGATATGTTTTTAAGTTATTGAGAATTTAGACGTAATCTTTAAATCTATTAGAATGTTAATTTATAGGCATATAATATTTAAATAATGAAAATACATTTAAATGATGACAATAGTAGAACCTATGAAATTATGCTACGCTCGATAAATTTGATTATCCAATATTTAAGGCTAAACTTATTACAGGCTCACAGTATTCGATTATAAATATCGTATTGTTTTGAAAAAGGGCCGCTTCTCATTATTAACCAAGGTATTACCTCACACTCATGATTTTTGCTTATTTTGCGATTTTTATTTATATAATTTTTGCAACCGCATTAGTTTTAAAGAATTGGAATAACACGGTATTAAACAACCTTTATATCACTTTAAATGTATATGATTTTAATATAGTTTTTGCTAAGTATAAGACATTGACAATCGGTTTTCAAATTATAGACTATTTCTTCATAAATTTGTAGCCATTAAAGTTAATTATCAATTGTATGATTGGATAACGCTTCAAAAATAAAGTTATCGTCATAATTTTAAAAGTACACGATTCCATAAGTGTTGAGCTAGACGAAATGAAAACTTTGAGAAATTGATAAATGAAAAAAAAAAGATAAAAAAAAAGAAAGAATATAACGGGGCGTTCACAAAGAGTGCACGATTCATCACTTGTTATTAAACCGAAAGCCTTTGTATTTTCTTTCAAAGTGCTAATTTTGTGGCATAGTTTCCTGAATAACATATAGGAATTTTAAATACTAAGTAAGTAACTAAGCCTATAGATATTAAGTTTCTCAAATGAGTTTTTTTTTTTTTCGCTCACTACTCATCGGCGTCCTGAATTTCTGCCCCACTTTCCCATACAAATGACAGTATTAATGGCTTCAGTCGCATAGTTAGTAGAGTGCGCAGTGGGACCAAGATTTTTTTTGCATTTCTTTCCACGATACAAACTCTGAAGTTGTTTGAAAGAGCCATCTCTCCATATAAAGACAAAAAAAAAAAAAAAAAAAAAANTGTGTGAAAGAAACAATGGTCACTTTATTTACATAAGTTAGCATCAACGCATGGCACAAACGCTTACAAATAGCTGTTGAGAAGCAGGGGGACACATTGAGCATGTTTTCTGATTAGCGTAAAAGGCCTACTTGGAAAAAAAAAGAAAAAAAAAAAAAAAAAAAGAAAAAAAAATTAAAATAAAATAAATGACAAAGCATTTTTAAAATTCAAATGATCTCTTATTGTGCTTGTGGTGTGACTGCTTCCATATCCAGACAGCGCGCAAAATAAAATTCCAGATAAATACGCTAAATAATACATTAAAAAAAACGCAAATACGTCTGATGCGTAATATTTTATTTTATTTCGGAAATCGTCTCAATTTAAATATGGTGTAATAAATATTCGGTTTAAACGTGATTAGGACATCAGAATATTAATATATTTCATGGGCGTGACATAAAACGTATGCAATGGCGTATAACGGGAGAGGGGGGGGGAGGGTCATGTTTTATCAAGTAAATTTAGTAGATGGGAAGTTCACGCATTGCTGTCGCCAAATGTTTGGCGAGCTATAACCACAGAGCTCTATGTCCATGGCTATAACTAGTATTAAATAACAATTTGCTACGAGATGTTCTCACTATTTTTAGGGCCACCCTGTATTAACAACTACTTAAAAACATCAACTGTGAATTCTTAATTTTTTTTTAGCCATTCTGTTGATTTGAGCCACATGTGACGATTGTCCAACCAAGTGTCATCGATTTTGGTGTTTGTTTTACATTTGTTTGTTTAACAATCCGTCTATCAGTCTGCGTGTTTAGGCCTATTTGTTTCGTTTACAGGGTCCAATCTTGTCATATTTTTAACCGACTATGATTTTCTTGACACTGGGCACGCGTGTGGATTTTATGTTGTTTTGATAATAGTATGCCGTATCTTGTACATTTTGGCACGCGGCAGCCATCCATTCGTATCACACCCCGACTCACCCACCCCCCTCCTTTTTCATTTGCTTGTTTGTTGACCGAGGCTCAATCGACGTTTTTGCTCGGCCAGGTTGGCCACAAGCTAAGAATCTCTTTCCGTCGGAAACAATGATTGGATGTAAGCTTGTCCTCCAAACATAATATGAAGTCAAAATATCTATCTCCAGTCCAAAAAATCCATCGAAGTAAACAAATGGAAGGTACAAACAATTAATTGAATTTTTAAAGCCCTCTACAGTCTACAAAATTTTAATATTAAACTGGCCCAGCATAAAAAACAACTTTTTTGTGTGTATTAAAATGGCCCAACAAGCATTTTGAAAGAACTATTTTTCTGCTATCTACCCTTTTTGGGGTCTATTTTCAAAATATAGAATCACGAGTCACCAATACATTACAAAAAAAAAATTACCTCAATGGATCTGACAAAGATATATATTTTATAGTTGTGCAGTAGAAAGTGGTCAGACATCTCAGTCGTAGATGAGGTCGATAATACGATAATCTTAGGCAATAAGTAGGGAGAAAAATGTTGGTAAATAATTCCACCTCCCCAACCCCCCCCCCCTTTTCCCCCACCATTTAAACGAATTTTTAAAAATGCAAATGACTCTCGGACGGGCCCATAAGGAAATGTTCTTTCTAAACACTGGAACTATGACTTTATGTATAAATTAACAAAAAAACAAACAAAACAATTCTATTTGTCTGCGTTCACTAACAGAAAAAAAAAAAACGTACACAACACAGGGGAATTTTGTTTGTGCTAAATCTGATAACAGAGTGCTCACTCTTAGTTTTTTTTTAAAAGGGTGGGGAGGGGGGACGGGAGATAACTTTCTCAGTATACAATCATTATTATTACGGTCTGCTCCCCTGTTTGGTTTAAGAACGGGGTTAAAAAACTACAACAACAACCACCAGCCGCCGACAAACCGAGTTAACACCGTTGTCAATCTCCCAGCGTTGCAAGAATGAGCTGTCCGTTGGTGGGAAGTAACCCTGTCATAAAAAGAGATTGGCCTAAAAGCCGAAGACTGGCAGATCTCGCTTGACCCACACAAATAGAATGCAAACATTATGGCTTTTTTTTTCACTTCCGTTTTTTTTTTTGATTCCCGTTTTTTTTATGATGATATTTATTCGCGCGCTTCCTTTACAACTTTGGATTGGTTTATTCCCTGACGTAAGGATGTCCCTGTCTATGAATGATCTTACAGTGCACGGTGATAAATTTTCATGGAGCTCTGATCCATTCATACGCCATTTATTACTATTAGCAGTAAAACAGGAAGAGGGAAGGGGAAAAAAAAATCATGCGCCCCCCCCACCTCAAAAAAAAAAAAAAAAATTCTTGATAAATTTTCATGGAGCTCTGATCCATTCATACGCCATTTATTACTATTAGCAGTAAAACAGGAAGAGGGAAGGGGAAAAAAAAATCATGCGCCCCCCCCACCTCAAAAAAAAAAAAAAATTCCAGCTTTTTACAAATGTATAAATCCTGAATACGCAACAGTGCGTGACGTGGGCGGGCCTGAAATTTATAACCAATCGTAATGGAGTCGTAGAGCACACGCACTTCCGGTCTAAGGAAGGTAAGGGATGCTCAAATCTTAAATTGACCATTGACGCTGCATTCATCTGTGATTTAAACACCCCGACATTTATTACCATCATCAACGAAAGTTTTTCAACCAGCTAAACTATTTTGATAATTTTATTACTCGTTCAGTGGTTCTCACCGAAAGTAAAATCGACACAAACGCTTTATGAAGTTGTATTTATGTTAAGATGAACACATTAACGCAGGCCTGCATACGGCCCGCTAGCAGCCACTTCGCGGCCCGTGGAGTACCGAAATATTCTTTATTATTATTATTTTCTTCATAGCGTTCCCAACTGTCCTATTATCTTTCGGCCCGCACAAGTTTTTCATAAAGTATTACGGCCCACCTGACATTTTGAGTTGTGCAGTCTTGCTGTAAAGTAATTATCTTTGTTTTTGTTAATATAAATAAGAATGATCTATTTTAGTCCTTTAAAAAATAAAAAAATAAATCATAATTCCCTTTGTCTCATCTAGCCAGGCACATTTCTATTTTTTCAATAGCTGCTCAGAATTTAATCTATTTGCTTGTTTATATTAAAATAAATAAATTATTTGCTTATCGGTAGATCTACATATAAAATAATCTAGGTATTTATTTTGTCATTTAACATTGGAAATCTGTCTTTGATTGCTATTTGTTATACAGCAATGATTCGTGCAGTTCCGTTTCGGGAAACATTTTCATTGGAAGTTAATGAATTGGCATTTACGATTTTTTCTCACAGATCTGTGAAATCTTTGAAAACCCTGCAGAAGTATTTTTATAAGTTTTCATGCTTTTAACTGTAAAATCGATATGAACAAAATATGTGGATGAAAATTATTTTTTTAGGGGTGGGGTGGGGTAAAGACATACAATACAAGAAATCAGTTAATAAAATTCCATCGCAAAAATTTAGTTTTCTTATGGAAACGTAAAATGTTAACTTAAATTCAACATCAAAATGTTAACATTGTCTGCAAATGTTCATAGAAAATGGATACTGTAATGAACATGGGCGGTGACGAAGGCTCCATGGCAACACGTTAGTGAGTAGCCAATCACAAGGCAGGCTACCAGGTTTAACTTGTTGTAGGTTTTTTGTTGTTGTTTGTTTAGCTCGGATGCCTTGTATGCTTGTGACTAGGGTATGCTTAACAACCCCCCCCCACCCCGCATCTCAGTTGAACAAACGAGTTTCTCCGCACGTCTTTATGCAATTTTAACCTTCTTGAATATCTGTACCCTCTCTGTGCAGCACGCACAGTACATGTTTTCATTACTTTGATTGAGTTGTTCTTTCGACGTATGACTTATGGTATGAAGTTGACTTAGTTTACATAATTGACCTAGGTTACATAGTCTACTTGGGTGATCTAGTTCACACAGTTGACCTAATTTACAAAGTTGACCTAGTTTACAGAGATGCCCTAGTTTACCTTCCTGACTACGACAAAGAAATGCCAGTAATAAAGTTTATAGCAGTGGTTCTCAACCTTTCTAATGCCGCGACCCTTTAATACATTTCCCCATGTTGTGGCGACCCCCCGAAACACAAAATTATTTTCGTTAATACTTTATAACTGTGGAGTATATGTGTTTCCAGATGGTCTTAGGCGACCCCGGTGATAGGATCGTGCGACCCCAAATGGGTCGCGACCAACAGGTAGAGAGCCACTGGTTTATTAGTGACATTCGTTACTTAGTTTTTACCTTTATGTGAGCGCAAACTGAAAACGGCCAATCAATCAGTTTAATGTAGGGGGTTACATTAGTAGACCGTATTGTGACAATCAGTTCAATGTAGGGGGTTACATTAGTGTACCGTATTGTGACAATCAGTTTAATGTAGGGGGTTACATTAGTGTACCGTATTGTGACAATCAGTTTAATGTAGGGGGTTACATTAGTGTACCGTATTGTAAATGTGCTGGTGTATTACGTCAACATTTTTATTTTGGTGTATTTTTATTAAAAAAAAAATGGAAAAAAAAGGGTACCAAGCATTCACGATTCCGCCAAGCAGCGACAGCGACGGGTTCTGGAATCGAATCTCGTGTGAATAGTCCAGGTCTTCCTGTACATTCAATGGATTGATGTCCTTTCATATGGATTTGAAACAAAACAAACAACAAAACCTTACAGTTTTATCCAAAATATGTAATCCTCCTAACTTTATTTATGAGCAAACACTTCTATCTGAATTTATTTAGAAACTTTTAAAATTATAACGGTAACCAGAATAAACAGTTTAAGAAAAAAATAATTAAAAATGTATACCCAGGCTTTAGGAACCGAAACATTTCAATCGTATAGGTTTGAAAGAAATTTCGTCAACTGATTGACGGAAGTTTGATCGAACGGAAATTTGATCGAATTCTATTTTCAGTTCACACGATCAAATTTGGCGTCAAATTTCTTCTTTGAACGCTTTATTTTGTTTTTTTGTAATGTAGTGCGTTCAGAAAGAAGTTTGACTCAAAATTTGATCGTGTGGACTGAAAACAAAAAACGAATTTCAATTGGCCACAGTTCTGACAGTCAATCCCACCAAACGGATCCTTGAACAGACACCCCGCTTGTTACTGTTATCATGATTTTATTTCCAGGCAGATATTTTTTTTAAAAAAGATCTAAATGAAATTATTCAAAGATGGAATATGTACAGACACTCACCAAAGAGCTGCGTAACAAATCATTGAAATAGCTGACATTTAATAATTTAAATTAAAAAAAATTAATTTATTCAAAGATTTTAAAAATATAACATTGAAATTAAAAACCGACGTTTACAGGGCAGACTTTTGTTAAGACTTGGGATAATGGAAAAAAAATGGTTGCATGAAGTGGTTCCAGGGAGTTAGTTAGGCTCCTGAGTGTCCATCGAGGAGTGGGCCATGGTTGTGTCTTTCCCAGAGGAGTGGGCCATGGTTGTGTCTTTCCCAGAGGAGTGGGCCATGGCTGTGTCCTTCCTCAAGGAGTGGGCCATGGTTGTGTCCTTCCTCGAGGAGTGGGCCATGATTGTGTCCTTCCTCTAGAAGTGGGCCATGGTTGTGTCCTTCCTCAAGGAGTGGGCCATGGTTGTGTCCTTCCTCGAGCAGTGGGCCATGATTGTGTCCTTCCTCAAGGAGTGGGCCATGGTTGTGTCCTTCCTCGAGGAGTGGGCCATGGTTGTGTCCTTCCTCGAGGAGTGGGCCATGATTGTGTCCTTCCTCGAGAAGTGGGCCATGGTTGTGTCCTTCCTCGAGGAGTGGGCCATGGTTGTGTCCTTCCTCGAGCAGTGGGCCATGATTGTGTCCTTCCTCAAGGAGTGGGCCATGGTTGTGTCCTTCCTCGAGGAGTGGGCCATGATTGTGTCCTTCCTCTAGAAGTGGGCCATGGTTGTGTCCTTCCTC
This sequence comes from Lymnaea stagnalis, assembly GCA_964033795.1. NCBI lineage: Eukaryota > Metazoa > Mollusca > Gastropoda > Lymnaeidae > Lymnaea > Lymnaea stagnalis. Next base: position 757,052 of record CAXITT010000316.1, on the reverse strand, counting down.
AAGGAGTGGGCGATGGTTGTGTCCTTCCTCGAGCAGTGGGCCATGATTGTGTCCTTCCTCAAGGAGTGGGCCATGGTTGTGTCCTTCCTCGAGGAGTGGGTCATGGTTGTGTCCTTCCTCGAGGAGTGTGCCATGGTTATGTCCTTCCTCGAGGAGTGGGCCATGGTTGTGTCCTTCCTCGAGGAGTGGGCCATGGTTGTGTCCTTCCTCGAGGAGTGGGCCATGGTTGTGTCCTTCCTCGAGGAGTGGGCAATGGTTGTGTCCTTCCTAGAGGAGTCGGCCATGGTTGTGTCCTTCCTCGAGGAGTGGGCCATGGTTGTGTCCTTCTTGAGGAGTGGGCCATGGTTGTGTCCTTCCTTGAGGAATGGGCCATGGTTGGGTCCTTCCTCAGAAGTGGGCCGTAGGGGGGGGTGCCCCGAGTGGGATGTGGGGTTGTCCACGAGGTTTCTCTTGGTCGGTAGACTATGAGTGCATACCATCATTATTCAAATTTTTAAATTATGTTTTTACAGTACAGGGAGACAATAGCGTATGTTTTAAACTAGGTCGTCTGCAGTAAAATAAATGTACCGCTTTTGTCTGCCCCTTCTACTACTTGAACCAACCAATGAGCTTCAAGGACACACTTTCGCACCACGTGAGCCAATGGCTGACGAGGACAGTGAGCACATCTTGTGCGAGCGGCGTGTGCAGGCACCTAAAGCCTTTCAGTATGACGTCATTTGATAACAAATTTTAGCCTTTTGATTTAAAAAAAAATGTATCAGTTTTATGTGTATCAATAATAAAGACATGCAAAAGTCATAATTTATCAAGTATTTTATAAAATACGGCTGTGTGCACCCCGGGCAAGCTTAACCTTTGCGCCCATTTTAAGTATAATCATAAAAATGTTTGCAAGGAAAAAAACCTAGGGATTAGGTAATGAGTTTATTAAATAGTTGAAAAAAACACCACAAAAAACAATGAACAGTAAAATTGTTTTTCCTAACTTGTATTTGGCCAGGTTGAACAATAAGCCTACCGATGCCATTTTGTTTCCTAGCCTTTAGATCAGCGAATCTTTTCATTGCACTTTCTATTGTTCTTCCATTGCGCCCACATCCAATGCTTTTTTCCTATTTTGGTAAATCGTTGATGGTGTCCTATGCACAGGGCGCCCCGGGCAACTCCCCAAATTCCCGATACCTTGAGCCGACCCTGATTTTCATTGAGGTCAGCAACCTGTTCCGAATAATGAAATTTGCCAGCTGTGCTGTAACTATTTGGCCAACAAATATCCCCCAACCCCCACATGGGGCCGTTTGGGGTGTTTGAGACCCCCCTCATGCAAAACCTCCATTGGTAAACATCAGGTGTAGAAATAGACAAATCATCCATCCATCATTCCTTCCACTCAGCCAAATGGAAACTTGAAATTGTCCATGTAGAAAAAAATCTCATTAAAAAATACATTGCTACATTCACACACCCAAAATAAAAAATGTTCAGAGGTCAACTTAGGTTTAAGTCTGCAGTCGCTGACAGGATTTTGACTAGGCGTTTCAGTACATTATCGTGTACCGACACGTCAAGTCATTGTAAATGTCAAACGTGCCAAAAAGTAATGTAACACCCAGTCAATTCTTGGAAAAGGTATAGCGTCAAAGCACGTGCTATTACGTCACTGGAATGATATTTTAACATTTCCGGTGAATTGCGTCAGCGGTTTATGAAGCAGCGAGTCAAAATTACAATGACAGTGTTCTGGCTGCGGCCAAGGCAAGGTCCCCACGCCGACCAAGGCAAGGTCCGAAAGCCGGCCAAGGCGAAGTCCGAAAGCCGGCCAAGGCGAAGTCCGAAAGCCGGCCAAGGCAAGGTCCGCACGCCGGCCAAGGCAAGGTCCGCACGCAGGCCAAGGCGAGGTCCGAAAGCCAGCCAAGGCAAGGTCCACACTCAGGCCAATTACGAGATATAAACGGTATACATCGCGAGATATAAACGGTGAAACTTTACGAGATATAAACGGTATACATCGCGAGATATAAACGGTGAAACTTTACGAGATATAAACGGTATACATCNCCAAGGCGAGGTCCGAAAGCCGGCCAAGGCGAGGTCCGCACTCAGGCCAATGCAAGGTCCGCACTCAGACCAAGGCAAGGTCCGCACTCAGGCCAAGGCGAGGTCCGCACTCAGGCCAAGGCAAGGTCCGCACGCAGGCCAAGGCAAGGTCCACACTCAGGCCAAGGCGAAGTCCGAAGGCCGGCCAAGGCTAGGTCCGCACTCAGGCCAAGACAAGGTCCGCACTCAGGCCAAGGCGAGGTCCGCACTCAGGTCAAGGCGAGGTCCGCACTCAGGCCAAGGCGAGGTCCACACTTAGGCCAAGGTGAGGTCCGCACGCAGGCCAAGGCAAGGTCCGAAAGCCGGCCAAGGCGACGTCTGAAAGCCGGTTAAGGCGAGGTCCACACTTAGGCCAAGGTGAGGTCCACACTTAGGCCAAGGTGAGGTCCACACGCAGGCCAAGGCAAGGTTCGAAAGCCGGCTTAGGCGAGGTCCACACTTAGGCCAAGGTGAGGTCCACACTTAGGCCAAGGTGAGGTCCACACTCAGGCCAAGGTGAGGTCCGCACGCGGGCTAAGGATGTGACTTGCACACCTCCACGTCAAGTGTGTGAATCGGGATAGCACCCGCCCCCCCCCTCCCCTCCCGAGATTTAGAGAGAAACAAAAATCACTATTATTGCAACATAAGCGGCAGGAAACAAAGTTAAGATTGCAGTGGCTCAAGTTGATGAGATATTGTTACGTCACAGTTGCAGAGAGTCAAAACTGTCACGTGTGGTTTAAGCTTTCTGACACAGAGCCAGGGATCCGTGCACACATGTGATCTAGGTGCCCGTACCTGCGGATCACTTGTGGGTCACATGAGCCATACAATGCCCGTGGGTGACCAAGGTGACCACGATCCATGGAATGACCCTAGCGGTATTGACGTTTATAAAAAAAAATGTTTGACCACAAAATGCTAAACCGGTCATTGTAGTAGTACGGAGCAGTGCTGCCCCAATAAATATAGGTAATCAGATGCTAGTGATCAGGTGCTGGTCATCTTATTGCGTCATCAGATTGTGGTCATCTTATTGCGTCATCAGATTGTGGTCATCTTATTGCGTCATCAGATTGTGGTCATCTTATTGCGTCATCAGATTGTGGTCATCTTATTGCGTCATTAGATTATGGTCATCGGATGGTGGACATCAGATTGTGGTCATCAGGTTGTGGTAATAAAATTGGGTAAACAGGTGGTGGTCCTCAGATTGTGGTCATCAGATGGTGGTCATTGGATGCTAGTCATCAGATGGTGTCCTAAGATGGTGTCAATCAGATGTTCACATGAAAACCGACATTGACATGCGATGAACTAGCTTACAAAAAATCCTGTCCATGATTCATTTACAGTGATTCACCCGACCTGGCTGTAATACATTTACATTAATTCATCCAAAACAGGTCAAGCTGACCTCAAATGAAAAACTCTGGTCGACCTGGAGGCTTTCCTTCAGCATCCTGCGACGAGTCTATTTTTACAGACGCCAGAAATGTTTGTTTTGTTTCCCATACGTGATTGCAAGAGCTTTGAAACTTTTAAGCTCCAGCGCATGTTACTGAGGGTTGGCCCCTGTGACAACCGTCTGCCCATAACAAACTTCTGACAAGCTGAGCCCCATCGTACCATGCCACTTTATAAGGTCGTCACCCGACCCTTGTAAAAGAAAATTTTAATATTTTTATCTTTGAAAAAAAAATCGATCAAGTATTTTTTCTGAAGAAGTTCGACTATAATTTGGCCAGTAGTTTTTGTTTTGATTTTTGCAGTCAAGTATTGAGATAATAGATGTCCAAGTTTTAGCTCTTATTTCCTTTGTAACTGATGTTTTACATCATATTTTGAAAAAAAAATTCTATATCACTGTAAGCTCTGCGTGCATCCTATACAATGTCTGGACACTGAGAGTATAATGAATGAAAGAGACAATGGCTTGTGTGTTGCACCGTATCTCTTGTCATATCGGCACCAGGAACTCTGTTTATATTATTGGCATCTGAATCACACTGTTATTTTTCATCTGCATGAGTCAAACGATAAAGATTGGATTACATTATTCACACGATTCTGGAAAGACATTGAACTCTCAAGGCCACACGAGAGATCTCAAGGGCACACGAGAACTCTCAAGGGCACACGAGTAGTCTCGCGAGTGCACTTATTACGACGAAGGCCGTCCATGGGAGCACCGGGTGACCCGCGACCGGAAGTGACGCCGCGTTGCAGTAGGACGTGTCACAGAAGCAGTACGTGAGGGTCAAGCTTCCGGTCTCGTCGTAGGTGTCATGGCAACCGTTAGTTTCGTTCTGGTCAGACAGGTCACCGAGCTTGTAGCAGGCCCGTATCACACCCACCCAGCCACCTGTAAGGGATAAAAAACGGGAACGTAGTGAGGAACGTACGGGTAAGGGAACAATGACTGACATTAGTGATGAACAATACGACCAATGGAACAATGACTGACATTAGTGATGAACAATACGGCCAATGGAACAATGACTGACATTAGTGAGGAACAATACGGACAATGGAACAATGACTGACATTAGTGAGGAACAATACGGACAATGGAACAATGACTGACATTAGTGAGGAACAATACGGACAATGGAACAATGACTGACATTAGTGAGGAACAATACGGACAATGGAACAATGACTGACATTAGTGAGGAACAATACGGACAATGGAACAATGACTGACATTAGTGATGAACAATACGACCAATGGAACAATGACTGACATTAGTGATGAACAATACGGCCAATGGAACAATGACTGACATTAGTGATGAACAATACGGCCAATGGAACAATGACTGACATTAGTGAGGAACAATACGGACAATGGAACAATGACTGACATTAGTGAGGAACAATACGGACATTAAATTAAATTAGTGAGGAAAATACGGTCAACGGAACAATGAGTGACATTAGTGAGGAAAAATACGGCCAATAGAATAATTACTGAAATTAGTGAGGAAAAAATACGGACATTGACTTAAATTAGTGAGGAAAAATACGGGCAAATAGATCAATGACTGACATTAGTGAGAAAAATTCGGACAATGGAACAATAACTGAATTAGTGAGAAATATAATGAACGAACAAGGAAACAGGTGGTTGAGTTGGTGATGAACATACGGGCAAAGGGACAGTGGCGAAATCAGTGAGGAACATAAGGTCATGGGAACAAATACTCAAGTAATGAGAAATATGCTCCAGCGAGAATCAAAAAAAAAAAAAAAATTGGACTAGCGCCATCTATAAGCATATCGCCTGTTTCAGCATCCTGAAATGACGCCATACCTGGAGGGGGTACCGTGGGGGGAGAGGGTGGGTAAATATTAAGATGTGTTGTTGTTGTGTAACTAATATAAAAAATACTAAAGAAATGAGAAATATGCTCCAGCGAAAAAAAAAAAAAAAAAAAAAATTGGACTAGCGCCATCTATAAGCATATCGCCTGTTTCAGCATCCTGAAATGACGCCATACCTGGAGGGGGTACCGTGGGGGGAGAGGGTGGGTAAATATTAAGATTTGTTGTTGTTGTGTAACTAATACTTCTCATAACAGAGACGTCTGATGTGGAGGATATTCAATCCATCTACCCTAAAGGGGGGGGGGGCGGGCAGAGGCCGAGCCGACAGAGTGAATCACTTTGGAGCAAAGCCTCTGACACCAAATACTGCAAGAAATTAGTGCTATCAAAATATTTCAGAATTTAAATTGGGTGAAATTTAAAAAAAAAAAAAAAAATATATAATTTTTGGTTGTTGAAATGTGACAATTGTATTGCGTATTTTTGGGGGGTTCAGATCCAGTAACGGCTGAATCAGCAGAGAGGTCATTTAGCAAGCCCAAGTGGATGAACAAGTTTGCGAGATAATCTAATGCACAAGAGAGACCCAGTGATCTGGCTTCATTAAGCATTGAGTCTCTTTTGGAGCGGAAGTTCGACTTTTTTTTTTCTTCTTCAAATACCATTGATGAGTTTGCAGAAACGAAGGACAAAATGAGCTCTTCTGTAATCTTTTTAATAAAGTATTTTTAGCAGTGTCTAAAATAAAGTATCTTTTTTTTTTTTTTTAGTGTTTTAAATAAAGGATTTTTTGACTCAAATTCACAAAACGTTTGATAAAATTATGTTGAAATTTGGGGAAGGGTGGGGGGAACACAATTTTTGGATTTGCTCGCCCCCCCCCCCTTCCCCCCATCCTCTGCATGGCATTGCTTGTAAGAAATAACAAATAATCGGGGCAGAAATATTCTCCTCGCCTCAATCCACAAGCCAAACTTGCTACACCTAGTGATAGCTTTGACCTATGGTCACTAGACCTTTCACTAAGTGCCATCGACATGACCAGGAAAGCTGAGCACCTTGTCCACACCAACAATCTTCTTTCTCCTACATTTTTGTGTCGTGACGTGAGTCCAATGAATGCCAATAGAAAGAAAAAGCAACCTAAGACTACAGCTATCAATGACAGCCAATGTGGCAAGTTTCCATTACAACAGCTTGTCTGGCATGTTTTTTTTACAATCTCAAAATTAGTTAGAATCGTGTGAGATATTTTTTGCCCGTGAAAAGTATACGGTATCGCTTTTCTTTGCATAATGTATCGTTTTTTTTTCTCGGGAGACGCATTTCTCAATGAGTTTTTTCTTTGCCCGTGTGTATTAAAGAAACTTAATGTTTGAGTGTGCGTAATACTAAATACCAGTGTGTCTCACATGTTCAAATTGATCTTCTAAACAAGTGGGGCTAAACCTGGGGCGTCTGAGATAAGATGAGATACGACGAGATAAGATGAGATAAGGTAAGCTAAGACGAGATAAGTTAAGATCAGATACGATAAGATAAACAAGAAAATATATAATAAGATCAGATAAGATAAGATATGAGATAATATGAGACAAGATGAGATAGATAAGATACGGTAATATATTATAAGATGAGATAAGGTAATATAAAATAAAATGAGATGATATAATATGAGATAAGATGAGAAGAGAGAAGATTATATCTGAGGTATATGAGATAAGATGATATATTATAAGATGAGATAAGATAAGATGAGATTAGATACTTTTATTGATCTAAATAAATGGACATTAGTTTGAGAATCGTTGCTCGAGGTTTTTGTTGTTCCTTAAACATTGTCTGTAGCAAGACTGAGGGAGTGTTGTGAGAGGGAGAGAGGGTTGTGAGAGGGAGGGTTGTGAGAGGGAGGGAGTGTTGTGAGAGGGAGGGTTGTGAGAGGCAGGGGGGTTGTGAGAGGGGGAGGGAGGGTTGTTCGAATGAGGGAGGGTTGTTACCTGTAACAGGGAAATTCAGAATTGTCAGTGACCTGTAGCAAGGAGAGTCAGAATTGTCAATGACCTGTAAAAGTGAGGGTCAGAATTGTCAATGACCTGTAACAGTGACAGTCAGTAATGTCCATGGCATGTAACAAGGAAAGTCAGTATTGTCCATGGGCTGTAACAAGGAAAGTCAGTATTGTCCATGGGCTGTAACAAGGAAAGTCAGTTTTGTCAATGACCTGTAACAGTGAGGGTCAGAATTTTCAATGACCTGTAACAGTGAAGGTCAGAATTGTCAATGACCTGTAACAGTGAGGGTCAGAATTGTCAATGACCTTTATCAGTGAGGGTCAGAATTTTCAATGACCTGTAACAGTGAGGGTCAGAATTGTCAATGACCTGTAACAGTGAGGGTCAGAATTGTCAATGACCTGTAACAGTGAGGGTCAGAATTGTCAATGACCTGTAACAGTGAGGGTCAGAATTGTCAATGGCCTGTAACAGTGAGGGTCAAAATTTTCAATGACCTGTAACAGTGAGGGTCAGAATTGTCAATGACCTGTAACAGTGAGGGTCAGAATTTTCAATGACCTGTAACAGTGAGGGTCAGAATTGTCAATGACTTGTAACAGTGGGGGTCAGAATTGTCAATGACCTGTAACAGTGAGGGTCAGAATTTTTAATGACCTGTAACAGTGAGGGTCAGAATTTTTAATGACCTGTAACAGTGACAGTCACAGACGCACTTGTCCACACTCTGCCTCCGGACCAGACAACTTGCTTGTTTAGGGAGGGCGCGAAGCGCACGTGTCACAATGGGTAAGATCCTTACGGATGTTCCCCGACCCCCTCCGTGTCCAACCCCCCCCCCCCCCCCCCCCCCACCCCCCCCCCCCCCTCCCCCTCGGCACTTACTAGCATCTGGGGGCTGTTCCTGCTTGCCGCACTTGTATTGCTGGGCGCCATCTGACGCGCACGTGACCGCCTGGAACTGGTAGGCCTTGAACGCGTTGCCGCATGCCGACGACTGGCTGTTGTCACAATGGTAGCACTTGATGGCGCACACTGAAACTGGATACAAAATAGTGTGTCACAATGGTAGCAAGCGCTTGATGGAGCAAGCTGAAACTGGATACAACACTATAATGGCACAATGGTAGCACTTGATGGAACGAGCTGAAACTGGATACAAAATCTTATGTCACAATGGTAGCAAGCGCTTGATGGAGAAAGCTGAAACTGGATACAACACTATAATGTACAATGGTAGCACTTGATGGAGCAAGCTGAAACAGACTAAATCTGGTTACAAAATAATGTCACAAAATGGTAGCATATAGAATAATAAAATTTCTTTTAATCATAAATATAAAACTGTGGAAAAAAATCGATATTTATAACGTGAATTAATAAATACCTCTAATGGGGATTTTGTATAAATATAATTGGAATTATGCATTGATCTAACTAGCAAAACAACACCCAGCTAAACAATGACAGCGGAAATGCATTTATTTCCCATCTACAATAGATACCGACGAAACAAGCAATTTAAGTTTAAGTAACGCAAAATTGAAACGATTTTTTACTGCTTGAAAAGACATGTTTATGTTTGAAAAGATATGTTTATGCTCGAAAAGGTATGTTGATGCATGAAAAGATATGTTTATGCTTGAAAAGATATGTTTATGGTTAAAAAGATATTCTTATTCAAGAAAAGATATATTTATGGTTGAAAAGATATGTTTATGCATGAAAAGAAAATACAGGTCAACAAATTATATGGACGTTTCGGCAGACATTATCCTTCATCCAGTAACGCGCTTGGACGTTTCGGCAGACATTATCCTTCATCCAGTAACGCGCTTGGACGTTTCGGCAGACATTATCCTTCATCCAGTAACGCGCTTAAAGACCAATTAGTGCAAACTTCTGGGCATTTTATTTTGTGTGATTCTTCAAAGCCACAGAGCTACACACATAAATGCATGGACAATTACTATGTCTGATGGCAAGGAAGGGCAAGGGGGGCTAATGTAAAGCTGTATCACGGTCACAGGGAAAGATTAGCCTGCAAAGACGGCAGACGTCTTTGTCCCATTATGATTTCAACTAACTAAGGAAGGCCGCATATTTATCTGAAATGCTAACTTAATTAAAATTTTCTAGAAGCTCTCTGAAAATATGCGAGAGAGAGAGAGAGAGAGAGAGAGAGAGAGAGAGAGAGAGAGAGAGAGAGATAGATAGAGAGAGAGAGAGAGAGAGAGAGGAGGGATGGGGGCGTGCATGAGATTGTACTGAGTGGACCTCCACTGGTTTGTATGTACTGTGCAGACCCAGTTTGGTATTGTATGTACTGAGTTGACCTAGACTGGTTTGTATGTACTGTGCAGACCCAGTTTGGTATTGTATGTACTGAGTGGACCTAGACTGGTTTGTATGCACTGTGCATTCCCAGTTTGGTATTGTATGTACTGAGTTGACCTAGACTGGTTTGTATGGACTGTGCAGACCCAGTTTGGTATTGTATGTACTGAGTGGACCTAGACTGGTTTGTATGCACTGTGCAGACCCAGTTTGGTATTGTATGTACTGAGCGGACCTAGACTGGTATACAGAGTAGTTTTATACTGATCGACTCGAGTTTTTTGTTTCATTGAAATTGAAAGATTTTGTGTAAATTTGTGTATACGTCTGTGTGTATATCTGTGTGTAATTTTGTGTGTATGTATGTGTGTTTGGCTTGTGTGCATGTCTGTGTGTGTTTGTTTGTAGGTTTGTGTGCATTACAGACCGACCGAAAGTGATTTTCTAATTTCGGCCGAAGCCGAAAATAGGTCGAAAGTTTAAAATGACTTTCGACCGAAACCGAAAAAATAACGAAAGTTTAAAAATGACTTTCGGCCGAAACCGAAATAATACCGAAAGTTTAAAAATGACTTTCGGCCGAAACAGAAGCCGAAACCGAAAATGAAATATTTAGATATTTTGAAATTCGTTCCCGCATACATTCTGCATACATCGAAAATGATGGGGGAAAGTATAAATATTTACATTCTTTTTGTAAAAAATGAGATACTCGTGAATATTAATAAATAAACATCTAATATAACATCTTGTTGTTAAAGATCGCTTAGTTTGTTCTTAAAGATCGCTTAGTTTGTTGTTAAAGATCGTTTATATTTTTTTTAAGATCGCTTAGTTTGTTCTTAAAGATCGCTTAGTTTTTGTTTAAAGATCTTTTAGTTTGTTATTAAAGATAATTTAGTTTTTTCTTAAAGATCGCTAAGTTTGTGTTATTAAAAGATCGTTTAGTTTGTTCATAAAGATGGCTAAGTTTATTCTAAATATCGCTTAATTGTTCTTAAAGATCATTCAGTTTGTTCTTAAAGATCATTTAGTTTGTTTGTATAGATCTTTTAGTAAAATCATGAGAAACATAACAACTGACCAACACAATCATGAGAGAAATTACAATTGGCCAACACAATCATGAGAAAATAACAATTGGCCAACACAATCATGAGAAAAATAACAACTGACCAACACAATCATGAGAAAAATAACAACTGACAAACACAATCATGAGAAAAATAACAACTGACCAACACAATCATGAGAAAATAACAATTGGCCAACACAATCATGAGAAAAATAACAACTGACCAACACAATCATGAGAAAAATAACAATTGGCCAACACAATCATGAGGAAATAACAATTGGCCAAAATCTGCAAAAAGGGTTTCCCATTTATTTCTTTGGAGGGTGGTGGTAAACAAATGTGTCGGTTGGAATGAAGTGATGGTTGCCCTTGGGATCCCTAATCTGGTCGGATCATTTGTCCCCCCAGGAGTGATGAGAGGGCGTGCGAGGCTCGTCTATACACAATCATAACACAGCCTCTCCCCATGTCTCGTGAAGTGAGGCGTCTGGTCGGGGGACAGTTTTCGCGTACGTCCGGGGAACTTTCGGCCAGTTCCCCCCCACCCCCCCCAGAGTGCACCTCTTCTGCGTGGACATGTCATGGAGTGGGGGGGGGGGGGGATTGTGACCAGAACCTTTTTACCGCCCTATATATATATATATATTTATTTATATATATATAAGAAGGTAAATATTGACCAAGCTCAACTGCAGTGAAAAAGTGTGTGTTTCTGGTAAGTTATTATAATTCAAATTGTTACGCTGGCTTTGTATTGTCTCCGTGTTTTTAATCGAATTATATTTACGGCAGGTCGAGAGTAGCTTCTTGGCGTCACGTGAGGATATGCTTTATTTATTTCCGGACTTCCGGGTCAAAGAGGACAATATCTGTAGACCACGTCATGATACATTACGTTGATGATGGACACACAATCGTGTCGCGAGCATATGAAGATTAATGTTCATATGTAGGTACATGCATAAAGATACATGAAGGTACATATGGGTACAACACATAAAGATACATGTAGGTACATGTTGTTACATAAGACACATAAGCATACATACAGTTATATAAGTATACGTACCAATACATAAAGGAGCGACATGTAGTGAAGTAAAGAAATGTAGAGGAACAAACACACACACACACACACACACACACACACACAGCTACACGAAGATAAAGTGGGGTTGGTAAAGATACCGACACATGATGGTAGATTCTCTCTATGTAAATGATATCATCTTAACAGGTGGGTCATAGCATGGCTCATGTCGTGGGGTGGGATGGGTGGGTCTGGAGATGGATGGGGCGTGGATGTGTGGGATTGCAAGGGCATTAGTAGAGTGGGTCGTCGGATGCGTTGGGTTGAGCGTTGGCTCTTAGGATGGGTTGTTGGTTATATTGTGGGTTGTTGGTTATATTGTGGGTTGTCGGTTATATTGAGGGTTGTTGGTTATATTGTGGGTTGTTGGTTATATTGTGGGTTGTTGGTTATATCGTGGGTTGTTGGTTATATCGTGGGTTGTTGGTTATATCGTGGGTTGTTGGTTATATTGTGGGTTGTTGGTTATATTGTGGGTTGTTGGTTATATCGTGGGTTGTTGGTTATATCGTGGGTTGTTGGTTATATTGTGGATTGTGTTTTTGGTTTGGTTGTAGTTTGAGTTTTGGGTTGTCTTGTAGGTTGTCTTGTAGGTTGAGTTGCTGGTTTAATTGTGGATTGTGTTGTGGGTTGTGAAGTGAGCTGTGTGGGTGTCATAACGCGGAATGGGTTGGTTATGTTTGGTGTTAGATGTATAAGAATATATTAATTATGTCCAGAGGAAAATTATAGTATTCAATAATATAGTTTTATGGGGTCGTGGGTCACTTTGGTTCTATGCAATGGTGTCATGGGTCACTTTGGTTCTATGCAATGGTGTCATGGGTCACTTTGGTTCTATGCAATGGTATCGTTGGTCACTTTGATTCTATGCAAAGGTGTCGTGGGTCACTTTGGTTCTATGCAATGGTTTCTTGGGTGACTTTGGTTTTATGCAATGGTGTTGTGGGTCACTTTGGTTCTATGCAATGGTGTCGTGGGTCACTTTGGTTCTATGCAATGGTGTCGTGGGTCACTTTGGTTCTATGCAATGGTTTCTAGTGTGACTTTGCTTCTATGCAATGGTGTCGTGGGTCACTTTGGTTCTATGAAATGGTAGTCGTGGGTCACTTTGCTTCTATGCAATGGTGTCGTGCGTCACTTTGGTTCTATGCAATGGTTTCTAGTGTGACTTTGCTTTTATGCAATGGTGTCGTGGGTCACTTTGTTTCTATGCAATGGGAGTCATGGGTCACTTTGCTTCTATGCAATGGGAGTCATGGGTCACTTTGCTTCTATGCAATGGGAGTCATGGGTCACTTTGCTTCTATGCAATGGGAGTCATGGGTCACTTTGCTTCTATGCAAAGGGAGTCATGGGTCACTTTGCTTCTATGCAATGGGGTGGTGACTCAAATAAAGTTGGGAGCCTGGGGTTTGGTTTCGATTTTTCGGTGTCGCACCTAAGATGAAATCAAGTTCGTTAGCACCAGCCACGGCGCCCCCCCCCCCACACACACACGCTCTGCAAGTGTGTGCTTGATTGCGTGTTTGTGTGTGTGAGTGTGTTTATGTGTGTTTTTCTTTTTTCTTGTCACTGTGATCGTGTCGGCCGTCTGACCTTTATTAGTGCACATTGCTCCGTATCCATAAAACTAACTTGGCGTGAGCAATGTGAACGGCAGCAAAAGATACAATATTACAATGGCTTTTATCTGCGCGAGGAGAAAAAGTCGGTGTCATCAATTCTTCCAGGCATGGCTTTTTGCCAGTGCCATCCCTTCTCCCTGACATGGCTTTTTGCCAGTGCCATCCCTTCTCCCTGGCATGGCTTTTTGCCAGTGCCATCCCTTCTCCCTGGCATGGCTTTTTGCCGGTGCCATCCCTTCTCCCTGGCATGGCTTTTTGCCAGTGCCATCCCTTCTCCCTGACATGGCTTTTTGCCGGTGCCATACATTATGCCAGGGATGGATTTTTGCTGCTGTCATCCCTTCTGCCAGGCATGGCTTTTTGCTGTGTCATCCCTTCTGCCAGGGATGGCTTTTTGCTGTGTCATCCCTTCTGCCAGAGATGGCTTTTTGCTGGTGCCATCCCTTCTGCCAGGGATGGCTTTTTGCTGTGTCATCCCTTCTGCCAGGCATGGCTTTTTGCCGGTGCCATCCCTTCTGCCAGGGATGGCTTTTTGCTGTGTCATCCCTTCTGCCAGGCATGGCTTTTTGCCGGTGCCATCCCTTCTGCCAGGGATGGCTTTTTGCTGTGTCATCCCTTCTGCCAGAGATGGCTTTTTGCTGGTGCCATCCCTTCTGCCGGCTTGGCCGTTTGCCGGATGTGTTATTTTGGGCCAGATATATGCCGGCATAAAAAAGATTACTTGGTAATGGGCCAGATTTGCCGGCATGAAAAAAAACTACTGGGTAATTTATAAAGAAACATTAAAATCGATTTTGAGGGGTATTTGTAAACAAAAAAAAGTTAACCCTCGGTTTTAGAAGCTTTGATGTCTTGAACTTGAAGGAGAGAAAAAAAACAACAGTTCTTTCCCCTCTGGCGCCGGATTAAGTGGCCACTTTGTGGTTTAAATTCGAAAGTAATCAGACATAATGGGCGAATAATCCTGTTATTAATAGAAATGCTAAAAATGAGTTATCATTTTTAAAAATTTATTTGCTAAAGATAATTATGTTAGAAAAAACAACAACTTAAAACTAAAACAATGCGAAATGTTTGACATTCCTATAATTATTAAATTATTGCATCAAAAACGTGTCTTCAAAATTTGATTTTAGAAGTAGAAGCACATTTTCGTTTATTGCGTTCAAGCTTTCACTTCAAGAATTACTAGAAAATAATGCCACGACTATTGATAGGTTTTGTGTGAATAATTCTTCTAATCTTATGAACGCTCATTTACAACCTATAAACTCTTCGTTTACACTGCCCCGTGAGGTTATACTCTTAGTATTCATCAGCGTAACAACCTTTAAGTCAAGATGTGTAGCAAAAGTTTGAAAACTAACCTAAAAAAAAAAAATTGAGATCGCTGCTATTTAACGTAAAGCATGACAGGAGGGCCAACTAACTGTTGGATATCACTAGGATTCGCGAGCACCAAGGTAGACAATCGACACCAAGGGACATGACCCTCACCATGGTATTCTCTAACCGGTCTCAAAAGTAAGCCGTTTCATGGAGATGATGCTTCCAAGCAAGCATGGACGGATGTAAAATATAGGAGAGCGTTAATATTTTTTGGGGTGGGGGTTGGGGGGGGGTCAGTTCTTCGCCCCATTTCTCGATGCCTCAATACCTTAATTGATCTCATTCAAATGTGTTCATTTCTTTCTCATCCTTACGCTAATTAATTCCACACATTTTTATCATCTGTATTTTTTTTTAGTTATGGCCATGATAGAAAAACCTCCAACTTGGCTATTTTTTCATCTTAGTTTTGGCAATATGGCGTCGGAAATAAGGTAATTTCACGGAATGAGCACGTCAAGAATAGCTAAAGGGACACATGACATTGGGGGGCTGGTCAGGGATGGACCTTTTGACCTCGCATGAAATCCGAGCAATCAGATGAAGGCCAATGGCAGATTAGAAAAATGACAGAAGTGGAGCTGCTCGTTGGCAGGTCGCAGAATTTAAAATGGGTCGGTTGAGGTGAGGTCATGTTGTCCATTCTTACAGCTAATTGGTGTATGGTATAAAATGGGTATTGTGTAATATGGGTATTGTGTAATCTGGGTATTGTCTAATTACTCGATTCGGGTCTGGTGTAATCTGGGTATTGTGCAATCTGTGTATTGTCTAATCAGGTCTGGTGTAATCTGGGTATTGTCTATTCTGGGTATTGTGTAATATGGGTATTATCTAATCTGGGTATTATCTAATCGGGTCTGGTGTAAGCTGGGTATTGTGTAATCTGGGTATTGACTAATCTGGGTATTGTGTATATGGGTATTGTCTAATCTGGGTTTGGTGTAATCTGGTGTATCGTATAATCTGTTGTTATTTTTAATCCGATAATATAGTGTACTTTATTAAAAGGTGTATTTTGTAAACTGATAGTATGATGTATTGTGTATTATGGTGCATTGTGTATTATGGTGCATTGTGTATTATGGTGCATTGTGTATTATGGTGCATTGTGTATTATGGTGCATTGTGTATTATGGTGCATTGTGTATTATGGTGCATTGTGTATTATGGTGCATTGTGTATTATGGTGCATTGTGTATTATGGTACATTGTGTATTATGGTGTATTGTGTATTATAGTGCATTGTGTATTATGGTGTATTGCATAATCGGATGAGATTTATTTAGTTTCCATGCCCGTGGGATAGGGTGGCTGGCGGTGGTGGTGTTATGAAGGGGGGTAAGTGTATACGTATGGGGGCGGTTTTATATGTGCCAAATTAATTACAATTGTGGACCAAGATATGTTAAGAATCAGAAAAGACAGGACGTGTAGACTTAATGCCTTCGTCAGCAGACAAGACAAAAGAAAAAAACATCAAATAGAAAGAAAAAAAAAACTTGTATCGCATGAAAGATCTCAGTGCAGCTTTTTGTTTAGAATCGGAAGTGCTCTATGTTAGAAACGGAAGTGCTCTATGTTAGAAACGGAAGTGCTCTATGTTAGAAACGAAAGTGCTCTATATTAGAAACGGAAGTTAAGTCGTTCAAAACCAAAAACGTGCGTCCCCCATAATTCTGTGGTGCGCACGCTCAATTAAAAACGGATTTAAGTATTATTAAAGTTAAAATTTAAACTTTAAAAAATAATAAATAACAGAAATGGAGGGAAGTTGCTGGCCACTATTAAAAGAGGATTTGATTGACCCCATATGATCATATGGTGCCAAAAATCTGAATTAATTTGTTTATATTCTTCCCTAACCCAACCCACCCCCTAACCCAACCCCCCAACCCAAACCAGCCCACAAACCCCAAATAGTTATGTTTTTTTTTAAAACCCACGCTTGCTTAAGTGTAAAACTTTAAACTTAAACTTGTAATCAGTTCAAACATTTCCAAATAATACAACAAAACTTGTATACAATGAATCATATCAACATCCATGGCGATGTAGGCAACACTTCAATCGACGTCGAAGCGATGATGTCTTCGCCAATGATGTGCGTGTGGGGGTAGGGTGGGGGTTAAACCCTCCCTCCCCCCCCACCAACATCCGGAAACACAATCCGTCAGAAAAAACGTATTACGTCAAACGCTATTCATGCTCGCCGATTGCCAGAATCCACGGCAATCTCCCTCGGGCCAAATCGAGGGTGTATTATCTGCGAACGCGGGATAGAATTGAACGGAAGAAGACGCGAGAGTAAACTAGCAAAACGGACCCGTCCCGGGCCGGGGATAAATCTGTTAAGTAAACTTTTTCAACATCAAAATGTTTTGATATTTCAAATTTGATCATCAAGTGGGTTATTTTGTTTTTACGCCCCCCCCCCCTTGCCCCTCTCCCCCACCGGGAACGTTAAACGTTGCTATTCCCGACAGCGAAATCTGAGAATGTTAACTTTAAACATATATATACACACATTTTAAATACCTGATCACCTTTACTCGGTATTAAACACAACCGGGTCGTAGTGCCAGGTGCATGAGACATGACGCCACAGCTGATTGGTTCATTCTCTCTGGTTGTTATGACTGTCATTCATTTCCAGCATGTTATGACAATTTATTATTCTTTAACTATTCGCGCCGAACGCATTGCTGGAGATATTTCTCGAAGAATGCCCCCCCCCCCAACCACCACAACCCCAACAATCAATAGAGCGCGGTTTGAAATGGCTAAGATGATGAGCTGGTGGCCAGATTTACATGAGATGATGAGCTGGTTGCAAGATTTACATGAGGGCAAGAAGAGCGTGTGCACGGGGATATTAAATCAAGCTTAGTTATTTTCATTTATAAAATGGAAATGGAGCGGGGCGGGGGGGGGAGGGGGGTTAGGGTGGCAGTAGAGGATTCACAAGTAGGGGGTGCGGTGGCCACATTGGGGAGCGCAATTTTTTTTTTTACTGGCGTAACTTTTAAATACTTTTTTTTCTTTCAGTGTTCACCTGTTGAACAGCTGGAAAAGGTGTGCTACAACTGTTGATACACCTGTCGTGGTTGACCGCGTCTGCGTCGCGGTTGAGAGAACTGTGGTGGGGGGTGGGGTGAGCTCAGATCTGCTGTCTTGTTTTATGCCCAGGTAAACAGTTACATCACTTCAACGGAGATTTTGTAAGCATTCGATGATTAAAAAAATTTAAATAATTATACTTGTGCGGATAATTTTAAGATATTAACTTTACGCTTAAAGTTATAATTTAAAAAAAAATATTACAATAAAAAAAAAAAAGACTTTTATCTAAAGACGTGTTAAAAGCTACTAAAAAGTATAAAACAATTTAAATTTTCTTAAAAAAGCATGTTGTTAAAGGAAAACTTTTCAGAAAATATTTTTAAACGATTAATTAAATTTAAAAAAAAAATGTCATTTCGAATCATTTGGCTTCGTAGAGTGCTCAGCTGCACTTCTGCAGCGTTAACCTTTGGCTTCGTAGAGTGCTCAGCTGCACTTCTGCAGCGTTAACCTTTGGCCTTACAGAGTGCTCGGCTGCACTTCTGTACAGTCAACCTTTGGCCTTACAGAGTGCTCGGCTGCACTTCTGTACAGTCAACCTTTGGCCTTATAGAGTGCTCAGCTGCACTTGTGCACAGTCTTTCATTGAGTGTTGGATTTCAAGAAATGTAATTTTAAATTATTCTCTGCCCTTTTAATACTATTAACACGTCTTTGATAGAAAGTCTTATTTTTTTAAATAAAAGGGAAAAAAAAGTTTCAAAACATTTTTTTCAAATTCGGTTAACCACAGCAGCATCAACATCAGCAGCAAAACAACGGCAAGGAAATGTAAGGCCCGCGTGAAACAACACAGTTAACTGGCAAATGATGGCCCCCTCCCTGGTGTGACATTGACTTCTGGATCTCACATTAATTCCCCGCGCTAATTAGTCGGCCAGGCTTGACAGCACGACTGGTGATTCTTTTTCTCGGCCCATCATTGTGCGGCTGTGGTGGTGACGGTTTTGTGGTGGTGACGATGGCGTTGCGGTGAGTCATGGTGTTGTTGCGATGTTGCTGTCATAGGGTTGATGTAGTGCTGAAGGTGTTGTAGTGATGCCGGTGTTGTGGCGAGGATGGTGCTGCAGTAGTGGTGGTGTTGTAGAGCTGATGATGTTATGGGAATGATGTAGTGCTGAGTGTACTGTTGTGCTGATGGTGTTCTAGTGCTGATGGTACTGTTGTGCTGATGGTGTTCTAGTGCTGATGGTGCTGTTGTGCTGATGGTGTTCTAGTGCTGATGGTGCTGTTGTGCTGATGGTGTTGTAGTGCTGATGGTGTTGTAGTGCTGATGGTGCTGTTGTGCTGATGGTGTTCTAGTGCTGATGGTGCTGTTGTGCTGATGGTGTTGTAGTGCTGATGGTGTTGTAGTGCTGATGGTGGTGGTGTGCTGACACTGTTTCGGGCAAGCATCGGCGTGATCCAAGAACAGGCAGGGGCGTACCAAGGACATACGGCACCCCTGGCAAGAACTGACACTCCGTCCTACCAAGATTGAAGTATTTATTTTACATATTAAGATTTTAGCGCCCCCTCCTCCCCAAATGTTCCCTCTAAGGTTTGTTGGTTCGTGTGCAAAATCATAAAGCTGTGTGCAAATTTTTACAGCATCAATTTTTTTGTGTGCAAAATCTTACAGCCTACAGACACAAACACACACTTAAGTGGAAATTAGCTGCGCGGTACTCAAAACTGCTGCGCGGCGTCTGTTAGATTGCTGCGAGGCCGCGCAGCTTAAAGGGAACATTGTCCCCCCCCCCCTCGTCTAGTAGAGCCCCTGGCACGCCCAGTTGCTTTACAACACTCTCGGTACGCCTCTGGGGGAACATGCGATCAAATGGCGGAGTTAGTGCAGAGCTAGGGAATTCTTACAACGAACTGTTTCAACATGCTTAGCGCCATTCAGTTGGCTAGCTTTCACGGCAGTCTAAGATTGTGGCATACTTCAAAACCACATTTTTTACAAAGTTAATTAAAAAAAATAATCCCCCCCCCCCCGCTCTCTTTGAGGTAAATGAGGTTAAACCAAGAAATTCCAAACCACATTTTTTAAAAAATTAAATAAAAAAAAAAAACCCCCCCCCCCCCCGCTCTCTTTGAGGTAAATGAGGTTAAACCAAGAAATGACGTAACGAAACCCTTTAATGAAAAAAATAACTACAATTTTTGACATAAATGTTCCAGAAAATGTTCTGGGCAAATGTTCTAGCTGAGCTCTTATCCCCCAAGTAGAAACATGCGATTCTAGAGGGAAACAGAAACAAAATCTATTTAAAAAGAAGATGTTTGACATCTGGTCGGGCCCAGGAACAAAACCGATTTGCCAACAAAAAACAACAACCAAAAAACCCAACAAAACTATAACTTGAAAGAAACGAGACAATGTTCGTGTTGAGAGACGTCAGAAGACTGGCCAGCGTGAGTCACCGTGCCACTGATAGGGTCAGGGATACATCCCGGGGTGGGTGTGGGGTGTGGGGTGCGGGGGGGGGGGACTTTCTCATGTCATAACGTCATCGTTATACTTTGTTGACTTTCTGTCATGGTCGTGTCATGGTCGTGTCATGGTCGTGTTTGTTAGGGTTTGTGTCTCTCACGGTACCCTTGGCATTGAGCGAGTGTCTAAAATGTAGGGTTCTCAAATTCTCGAAAATTGGACATTTTAGTGGGAATAAGAATAACTTTCGGGTTGACCGTGGTTGTCGAAAGTTAGTAGCAATATTCGATTTTTTTGTTTTCTTTGATCTACAATTAGAAGTCGGCCATTTCTATGGAGTCACAGCCGGAAAGTGTACCATTTCAGACAAGAGTCACAGAAGGACAGTGTACCATTCAGGCAAGAGTCACAGCCGGACAGTGTAACATTTCAGGCTAGAGGCACTGCCGGACAGAATACCATTTCAGGCTAGAGTCACAGCCAGACAGTGTACCATTTCAGACAAAAGTCACGGCCGGACAGTGTAACATTTCAGGCTAGAGTCACAGCCGGACAGTGTACCATTTCAGACAAGATTCACAGCCGGACAGTGTACCATTTCAGACAAGAGTGACAGCCAGACAGTGTACCATTTCAGACAAGAGTCACGGCCGGACAGTGTAACATTTCAGACAAGAGTCACGGCCGGACAGTGTACCATTTCAGACAAGAGTCACAGCCGGACAGTGTACCATTTCAGACAAAAGTCACAGCCGGACAGTGTAACATTTCAGGCTAGAGGCACAGCCGGACAGAATACCATTTCAGGCTAGAGTCACAGCCGGACAGTGTACCATTTCAGACAAGAGTCACAGCCGGACAGTGTAACATTTCAGGCTAGAGGCACAGCCGGACAGTATACCTTTTCAGGCTAGAGTCACAGCCGGACAGTGTACCATTTCAGACAATAGTCACAGCCGGACAGTGTAGCATTTTAGGCTAGAGTCACAGCCAGAGAGTGTACCATTTCAGGCTAGAGTCCCAGCCAGACCAGTGCCCCATTTCAGAAAATTGTCGGTCAATTTATAGACTGCCCTTTACACTCAATTATTACCTTCTGTAAATACATACATTATATATATTTCCCTACTTTGCTTTTTCTTTCTTTTAGCCTACTGTATTTTCTATCGACGACGTCATTTCCGTCGTTCTTATGTCGCAATCATTGATTGAAACGATCTTCTAAATGCATTTCCAGTTTAACAAATTTAACAAAGGAGCGTGTTGTTTTTTTCTAACGTTTGTCCTAGATTAGTTGATGTGAACTAGAAAATAAGAGCAACAAAATTTTTTCCTGTTTTTTTTTGTTTAAAAAAAAAAAGACCAAGTCTTTGATATGGAATGGACAATTTTAGTTAGTTAAAACTTTCTTTTACTCTTCCATATTTTTTGTTTAGCTCCCAAACTTAAATTATTCCCTTACCCCTTCACCACATAATACTTGATATGGGGTACGACCACGAAGGGTAAAAAAAAAAATTATTTTCGGAGCGAAAAAGAGTAAATGGATTGGTTCATATCATTACCGCTTTCACATTCTTTGTGGTTGTCATGGTTTGGCCAGGTGAACTTGGATTGGGATGACGTCACCAAGTATCGAGAGCAAAGAAATTATTCAGAGTAAAAAGTATACGTTCTATATTAAAAACTATTTTATTGGGTCTGTTTTAATTGGCTGGCGGGCTCACTCACTGACTGACTGGCTCACCAATCCACTGACTGACAGGTTCACCAACCCACTGACTGACAGGTTCACCAACCCACTGACTGACAGGTTCACCAATCCACTGACTGACAGGTTCACCAACCCACCTGATTGACTGACTCACTCACCAACCGATTGACTGGCTAACCCACTCACTGACTGACTGACCACTCAAGCACTGACTGACTGGGTCCATCACTCACTGGCTCACTAATTGCCTTAGTTACTCACTGACTGACTGGCTCACTCACTCACCGATCACGTGATCTCAAGATAAAAAGTTCTATAAAGTTTTCATTTCACTCTGGTGATTCCTCTAATAACCTAAATGTGCACTGACCTGTTTAGAGAAATGTATTTTTAGCTTTTTTACGTGGGCTGAAATGACCAAAGCCCCAAACTCTTTATGTCAAAGCCATTGGTTTGTTTCGTGAGCTCGTGTTTGGTTAGTGTTTTTGAAATGACGTAGTATGTGATTTTTGGTTTGTGTTTTGATATGACGGTGTATGTGTTTTTTGGTTTGTGTTTTGATATGACGGTGTATGTGTTTTTTGGTTTGTGTTTTGATATGACGGTGTATGTGTTTTTTGGTTTGTGTTTTGATATGACGGTGTATGTGTTTTTTGGTTTGTGTTTTGATATGACGGTGTATGTGTTTTTTGGTTTGTGTTTTGATATGACGGTGTATGTGTTTTTTGGTTTGTGTTTTGATATGACGGTGTATGTGTTTTTTGGTTTGTGTTTTGATATGACG
>CAXITT010000316.1:721851-733908 GCA_964033795.1 Lymnaea stagnalis | reverse complement strand
TTTTTTTTTTTTGGTTTGTGTTTTGATATGATGGTGTATGTGTTTTTTTTGGTTTGTTTTTTATATGACGGTGTATGTGTTTTTTTGGTTTGTGTTTTGATATGACGTTGTATGTGTTTTTTTTTTTTTTGGTTTGTGTTTTGATATGATGGTGTATGTGTTTTTTTTGGTTTGTTTTTTATATGACGGTGTATGTGTTTTTTTGGTTTGTGTTTTGATATGACGTTGTATGTGTTTTTTTGTTTGTGTTTTGATATGATGGTGTATGTGTTTTTTTGGTCTGTGTTTTGATATGACGGTGTATGTGTTTTTTTTGGTCTGTGTTTTGATATGACGGTGTATGTGTTTTTTTTTTGGTTTGTGTCTTGATATGACGATGTATTTTTTTTTTCTGGTTTGTGTTTTGATATGAAGGTGTATGTGTTTTCTTGTTGTTTGCGTTTTTAAAATGACATTTTAAGTGTTTTCGCCCATTAGATAATACTCGACTACTACTATATTCTTTTCTTTAAAAATTTCCCTGGAAAAAGGGCAAATTAATTTGTCTTTGTTAATACTTAAAAAAAAAAAAAGCATTCGATTTATGTTGTATTATGTTTTATTGCAGGTATTCTCCATTTTCAAGGGTACTGAACTTCCTTTCATACACGGAGGGAGTAATGCTGGCGAAACATTTTGCTTTGTCCATCTCCAAGGTGATTGGTCATGTTTTTCTCCCCTCTGGAACTACCATTCATCGGCTGTGGGTATGATGTGGGACACCATTGATGGCTATTTGGGGGGGGGGGAGGGGTTTCGACGGGACGGGTAGTACGCCACGTCGTGGACGGGACGAGAAGTACGCCAGGTCGTGGACGGGACGAGTAGTACGCCAGGTCGTGGACGGGACGAGTAGTACGCCAGGTCGTATTAAAGACCAAGACCGGATATTAGAGACCAAGGACCGGAGACCGGATATTAGAGACCAAGGACCGGAGACCGGGTATTAGAGACCAAGACCGGATATTAGAGACCAAGGACCGGAGACCGGATATTAGAGACCAAGGACCGGAGACCGGGTATTAGAGACCAAGACCGGATATTAGAGACCAAGGACCGGAGACCGGATATTAGAGACCAAGGACCGGAGACCGGGTATTAGAGACCAAGACCGGATATTAGAGACCAAGGACCGGAGACCGGATATTAGAGACCAAGGACCGGAGACCGGGTATTAGAGACCAAGACCGGATATTAGAGACCAAGGACCGGAGACCGGATATTAGAGACCAAGGACCGGAGACCGGGTATTAGAGACCAAGACCGGATATTAGAGACCAAGGACCGGAGACCGGATATTAGAGACCAAGGACCGGAGACCGGGTATTAGAGACCAAGACCGGATATTAGAGACCAAGGACCGGAGACCGGATATTAGAGACCAAGGACCGGAGACCGGGTATTAGAGACCAAGACCGGATATTAGAGACCAAGGACCGGAGACCGGATATTAGAGACCAAGGACCGGAGACCGGGTATTAGAGACCAAGACCGGATATTAGAGACCAAGGACCGGAGACCGGATATTAGAGACCAAGACCGGATATTAGAGACCAAGGACCGGAGACCGGGTATTAGAGACCAAGACCGGATATTAGAGACCAAGGACCGGAGACCGGGTATTAGATACCAAGACCGGATATTAGAGAGCAAGGACCGGAGACCGGATATTAGAGACCAAGACCGGATATTAGAGACCAAGGACCGGAGACCGGGTATTAGAGGCCAAGACCGGATATTAGAGACCAAGGAACGGAGACCGAATATTAGAGACCAAGGACCGGAGACCGGGTATTACAGACCAAGGACCGGAGACCGTGTATAAGTGACCAAGGACCGGAGACCGGGTTTTAGAGACCAAGGACCGGAGACCGGGTTTTAAAGACCAAGGACCGGAGACCGGGTATTAGAGACCAAAGAATAGAAAACGAGAATAGAGACCAGATATCATAAACCTGAGATCGGAGACAGGAGACCAGAGACCATGAACTCGATATCGAAGACAGGAGATCAGAGACCCGAAACCAGAGAAAGTCGAGAAGAGACCGGATACCAGACGCAGAAGACAAGAGATCAGAGATAGGAGACCAGTTACAGGAGACCGGGGACCAGTGACAGTAGACCAGAGACAGGAGACCAGAGACAGGAGACTATAAACAGAAGACCAGAGAAGGAGACAAGAGACCAGAGACACAAGTCAGGAGACCAGAGACAGAAGTCAGGAGACCAGAGACAGGAGACAAGATAACAGAGACCAAATAACACAACTAAAATAGACCGTCTACTACATCGCCGTCATCTCTTTGTCACTGTGAATAACTTGTCGCGGACAGTTAATGTCACAACTAGTGACAACTATATTGACAGATCAACATACATTATGACAGATAAGGTGAATGATAGTAAGACGGATAACGTTAGAGATAGTTTGAAGATTGCCCTCAACTCTTCGTCAGCAATAACGTCACGAATTGTTTTCTTGATACTCGGATGATCTGATCTTTTACTATCGTTTTTTTGTTTGTTTGTTTAGCAAAGCCTAGCTCTTAACTTATCAATTATATTGAGTGTATCCAGACTAAGCGGCTAGTTACAATAGAATCTGACACCTGTACCAGCAAGGCATATTGATATAATAGGAATCTGAAACTGTACCAGCACGGCATATTGATACAATGGAATCTGAAACTGTACCAGCACGGCATCTTGATACGATGGAATCTGAAACTGTACCAGCACGGCATCTTGATACAATGTAATCTGAAACTGTACCAGCACGGCATCTTGAAACAATGGAATCTGAAACTGTACCAGCACGGCATCTTGAAACAATGGAATCTGAAACTGTACCAGCACGGCATCTTGATACAATGGAATCTGAAACTGTACCAGCACGGCATCTTGATACAATGGAATCTGAAACTATACCAGCACGGCATCTTGATACAATGTAATCTGAAACTGTACCAGCACGGCATCTTGATACAATGTAATCTGAAACTGTACCAGCACAGCATCTTGATACAATGGAATCTGAAACTGTACCAGCACGGCATCTTGATACAATGGAATCTGAAACTTTACCAGCACATTATCCTCTGCGCAGCTCTCTTAATACAAATACTTGGAAACGGGAGAGCTTTGAGCCTTCTAACGATACCGTCTCTGGCGAGACAACGGCGACGTCATAGTAGGGCCAAGAGGGATATCCTTGTAAAAAAAATGTGTGATCAATCTTCACATACAGTTACTAAACAAATTAAGCAACTGCGGGAATCAATAATGCAAATATATTAATGGGACTGTAGTCAGTGTTTCTCCGAAAATCCCCCCCCCCCCTCTTTTTGTGTGTCTTCCAAACCGTATGTCGTCCTTGGGATGCGTGACGTCAAATGAACACTGCCGAGAGAAAACAAAATGGCGGCCCCTGTCACGTCNAATCAATAATGCAAATATATTAATGGGACTGTAGTCAGTGTTTCTCCGAAAATCCCCCCCCCCCCCTCTTTTTGTGTGTCTTCCAAACCGTATGTCGTCCTTGGGATGCGTGACGTCAAATGAACACTGCCGAGAGAAAACAAAATGGCGGCCCCTGTCACGTCGGATGTTGAAGATAATTTCCCCATTTCCCTTGTTAAAGTGTGTCCAACCATAAAGCTCAAATCACAACCGCCGAGAAATATGACACAATCAATAGCGTTATGCAGACGAGGGCTCGCGGTTTTTTTTACAATTATTTTTGATCTCGCCCTGCTTCAATCTCGCAGAGGAAGCGCTCTTCTCGCGAGAGCGGAATTTGACGTCATAAAAAAAAGGTGTTTTCAAACGTGCTGGAAACACTTTTTTTGTTCTAGGAGGAGATTTTTGTCCTAGGAGGAGATTTTTGTCCTAGGAGGAGATTTTTGTTCTAGGAGAAGATTTTTGTTCTAGGAGAAGATTTTTGTTCTAGGAGAAGATTTTTTTGTGTTGTTTCGCTGAGAAGCGCGTTTTTTTCCCTCCCCGTCTTTCTTTCTCTCAATTCTTCTGGGATTTATTATTCCCTACAGTTGTAATGTCACAAGAGTGGATACGTTTGAAATGGTTAAGCTCAGCGTAACAAAGACATCTTACCAATGAGAGGACGGACGTAGCCGATGCGTATAGATGGATAGACAGTGATGATTCACCTCGATCAGCTAGCTATCAGATGTGATGGGTTAGTTATTGTCTGACTGTCACGTATACCTGCACTGTGAAACAGGAAGCTAGTTGTCAGATGTTGTCTGTTAGTTATGGTGCCCCTATCACTTCTACCCGCATTATGAACCAGCTACGAGTTGTCAGATGTTATCTGTTAGTTATGGTGCCCCTATCACTTCTACCCGCATTATGAACCAGCTACGAGTTGTCAGATGTTGTCTGTTAGTTATGGTGCCCCTATCACTTCTACCCGCATTATGAACCAGCTACGAGTTGTCAGATGTTGTCTGTTAGTTATGGTGCCCCTATCACTTCTACCCGCATTATGAACCAGCTACGAGTTGTCAGATGTTATCTGTTAGTTATGGTGCCCCTATCACTTCTACCCGCATTATGAACCAGCTACGAGTTGTCAGATGTTATCTGTTAGTTATGGTGCCCCTATCACTTCTACCCGCATTATGAACCAGCTACGAGTTGTCAGATGTCATCTGTTAGTTATGGTGCCCCTATCACTTCTACCCGCATTATGAACCAGCTACGAGTTGTCAGATGTTATCTGTTAGTTATTGTCTGAATGTCACGTATACCTGCACTGTGAAACAGGAAGCTAGTTGTCAAATGTTGTCTGTTAGTTATGGTGCCCCTATCACTTCTACCCGCATTATGAACCAGCAACGAGTTGTCAGATGTTATCTGTTAGTTATTGTGTCACTGTAATTATATGTTTCAATTTATTCTCTTGATTTCTTAGAGAACCATCAAGCAGCCTGCCTATTTTCAATGTAATAATTTGGATGC
The DNA here is from genome assembly GCA_964033795.1 of Lymnaea stagnalis. NCBI lineage: Eukaryota > Metazoa > Mollusca > Gastropoda > Lymnaeidae > Lymnaea > Lymnaea stagnalis. Next base: position 728,889 of record CAXITT010000316.1, on the reverse strand, counting down.
GGCCATCTGTAAAATAAGACAAAAAGTAGTTTTGCCACCACTGACCAGGTTGGTAGATCACACCACTGACCAGGTTGGTAGATCCCACTACTGACCAGGTTGGTAGATCCCACCACTGACCAGGTTTGGTAGATCCCACTACTGACCAGGTTGGTTGATCCCACCACTGACCAGGTTTGGTAGATCCCACAACTGACCAGGTTTGGTAGATCCCACCACTGACCAGGTTTGGTAGATCCCACCACTGACCAGGTTGGTAGATCCCACAACTGACCAGGTTTGGTAGATCCCACCACTGATCAGGTTTGGTAGATCCCACCACTGACCAGGTTGGTAGATCCCACCACTGACAAGGTTTGGTAGATCCCTCCACTGACCAGGTTGGTAGATCCCACCACTGACCAGGTTGGTAGATCCAAACCACTGACCAGGTTGGTAGATCCCACCACTGACCAGGTTGGTAGATCCCCTCACTGACCAAAATGATAGATCCCACCCTTGATCAAGAGAGTACGAGTCTATGTCCAAAGTTTTAGTTGATAGTTTGACAGGAAGTGGGTCGATTAGCCGTCCGCAGATTGAGCCAGCCACGAACAAAAGCGAAGTTAATATAAAGGATTTTAAAACAATTTCATTTCTCAAGCTGTTCAACACCAACACATGTTTTTAAAAGGCTGCGCAGTCCTCAACAGCACACACATTTTCTTTTCATGGGCGACCTACGATGTTTGAACTTTATAGGGTTAGTCCTTTGTGAGACCGGACAATGTCACATCCATTTACGTAATGTTACTATTTTTAGATAATATTTTCGTAAAACATAGTTTCTAACATTGTATTTCCGCATGCAGATAGCAGTAACAGCTATGAGTCCCATTCAATTTTTCAAAGGATTCTTTATCGCCAAACCCCTACCACAACTGGCGTAAATAGGGTGGGGCACAAGGGCGATCGCCCCCATGTTGGAAACTCTGGGGTTTATATATCTATAACTTGATAACGCTAAGCGTGACATGTGGTTGTATGTTAACAGACCACTCTATAACAAGAAAGATTAAAAGAACTGAGGTTTAACCACGACAAAAAAACAACAACAACAAAACCACCCCCCACTCGCACACAATAAAAAGCCTTGAAAGGTGCAAAAGGCTTGTGGCACCCATTGGAGGTTGGGGTGCGTTAGGGGTGGTTTGGGGCGTGGGGCAAAATTAAACAAGTTTGGCTGCATACGTACAATACACCCGTAGCACTTTCCCCAGCTTAGTGCTATAAACGTGGTGCAATAACCAGCCGACGTGTTGTAGGCTTTGATGTTAATGGTCAATCAGGACGTCATACCTTCCTCCCCCCAGCCCCCCCCCCCCCACCTTCCTTTAGTGCTATAAACTTGGTGCAATAACCAGCCGACGTGTTGTAGGCTTTTATGTTAATGGTCAATCAGGACGTCATACCTTCCTCCCCCCAGCCCCCCCCCCCATATTCCTGGATACAAGAGAAAGACATTTCACCGCACTGAACAAACTAAGTAACACTTATGAGTACAAACAAACAAACACATTTCTGTAGTACCTGTCTTCAATAATCAAACTTGGTAGCTGGTGTGTACAGCCCATGATAGGCACACTGGCCTAACACTTGTCGGGAACAGACATCCTTGCATTATTTTTAGTAATAAAATTGTGAAGGTCGTCCTTGAAAGTGAACTGAAGGGATTAGAGCTTTAGGATGAAATGACACAGGGGGTGGGGTGTGGTGGTTTGGGGGGAGGGGTGGAATAATTTTAAATACTAGCAGTTATTTTTAATTATTTTCGGGAACCTCATCTGGGATTATGGGAAATGTGTACACGTGAACCACCGTAACAGGAAACGTATGTGTACATGGGATGTGCGTGTATACACGTGGGTGTATGTGTACAGGTGGATGTATGGGCACAGGGGTGTGTATGTGTACACGTTAGTGTATCAGTACATGTGTACACGTGGGTGTATGTGTACAGGTGGGTGTATTTGTATATATGAGAGCATGTGTTCAGACTTCAGACGTGATATTATGAACCCTTTGACCAGTGACAGGTGATGATATCCACTTTTTGACCAGTGACAGGTGGTGATATCCACTTTTTGACCAGTGACAGGTGGTGATATCCACTTTTTGACCAGTGACAGGTGGTGATATCCACTTTTTGACCAGTGACAGGTGGTGATATCCACTCTTTGATCAGTGACAGGTGATGATATCCACTTTTTGACCAGTGACAGGTGGTGATATCCACTTTTTGACCAGTGACAGGTGATGATATCCACTTTTTGATCAGTGACAGGTGGTGATATCCACTTTTTGACCAGTGACAGGTGGTGATATCCACTTTTTGACCAGTGACAGGTGGTGATATCCACTTTTTGATCAGTGACAGGTGATGATATCCACTCTTTGACCAGTGACAGGTGATGATATCCACTTTTTGACCAGTGACAGGTGGTGATATCCACTCTTTGATCAGTGACAGGTGATGATATCCACTCTTTGACCAGTGACAGGTGGTGATATCCACTCTTTGACCAGTGACAGGTGGTGATATCCACTCTTTGACCAGTGACAGGTGGTGATATCCACTCTTTGACCAGTGACAGGTGGTGATATCCACTCTTTGACCAGTGACAGGTGATGATATCCACTCTTTGACCAGTGACAGGTGATGATATCCACTCTTTGACCAGTGACAGGTGGTGATATCCACTCTTTGACAAGTGACAGGTGGCCGTATTAACCTTTTTATCCCCGAGATCTCCAGAATAAGATTTTTAATATATTTTCCCCACTCTTATAATCACTTTTCTTGCAATCCCTAATAATTCCGCTTGCATCCCCTAAGGGTAGAAGCACCACCGATTGGGAAACCATGTCCATATAGAAGTGACGTCCTTGACCGTATGACCCACAAATCCCCTTAACACAAACGGGGCTCTATGTTTGAACTTCCTTTCCCAATTTGAAATTCGTTAATACCTTGAAGAAAGCGATTGACAAAAATAAATCATAAAAAAATAGTTTCATCTGTAAGCGCTGCAATCCTTCAATTTTTAACGCTTTCTTGTGTTGCCCCGGAGAGCGAAAACATTGCGGTTAAATATTCTTGCTGCACTCTTAAAGCCCGGGTCTTATTAGATGATCCTCTTCTTTGTCGGCACGCATGCATCTAATCAGAGGACATTCGTCCTCCATCTTCTACGATTCCCGCTGGTCTATGGCTCCATCTTGTCGTTGGCTCTAGCATATCTTTGGCTCCAGCTTGTCTTTGGCTCAGTCTAGTCTATGGCTCCAATTAGTTTAAGGCTCCAGGTAGTTTATGGCTCCCAACTGTTCTATGGCTCCAACTAGTCTGTGAATCAAACTGACCTATGATTTAAAATAGTCTATGATTCCAACTGGTCTATGGCACAAGCGGGTCTATGGCTCAAACTAGTCTATGAATCCAACTTACCTCAGATTCCAACTAGTCTATGATTCCAACTGGTCTATGAATTATAATGGTCTGTGAATCCAGCTAGTCTATGATGCCGTCTGGTCTAAGAGTTAATCATGGAAATCACGCATGTCACAGTCACCAATGTCCATCAAAGAAAACCTCATCAACTTGAACATAAATCCCGAGACATATTCCCTTGAGATTAATCTCCCGAAGCTAATCACTTAAAGAGATAAGAAATCTACTTGAGCCCTACTAAAAAATCTATGAGTGTTTGTCAGTATGTTGGCGTATCTGTAGCACCCCCCCCCCTTTTTCCTATCAGCCCCTCCTCATCTCCCCCTTTCACAGTCTTAGGGCCGCATGTCCATTTTCTTCAATTTGTTTTATAATTACATTCCAATCGACCTGTAGTGCCAGCGATTTGTGGAGAAGCCGGAAGCTCTGATTATCGGTAACGACCCCCGCAGCCATAGCATTATCGTATGCGCCCCCCCCCCCCCCCCCCCCCCCCCCCCCCCCCCTTATCGGTAACCACCCCCGCAGCCATAGCATTATCGTATGCGCCCCCCCCCCCCCCCCCACCCTCAATCCGGTAAGAAATACCTCGCGGTGCTTTCAATGAAATAAGGTCTCGAGGATTTGCGGTAATCTGTCTGTGGCGATTTCCCCTTGACTGTGAAAACAATGTCTCCACCATCCACGGGGTTGTTTTTAATCAGCGACTATCCACGTGAGGGTAACTGCATTATGTCTCTATTTTTTTCTGTGCCCCACCCCCTTTTGTTTTATCGATTGACTTCTTAAACTAATGAACTTCTCTTATGCCTGGTTTCTAGTCGAATATATAAATGAAAGGACTGCTTTCAAGCTTAGTAAATGAATGAAATAGCAAAACGAGGTATGTGGAAGCTTGAATAAGATAACAGGACAAAAAACAAGGACGTTTCGGCAAAAAGCCTTCCTCAGCCAACAGTCGAAATGAAAATATAACCAAAAACAGAGCACAGTAGACAACTCAAAGAGTATCCATTGGTGTCGCCGGAAGTGGGAACACAGGAAGCGAGAGAACATAAATATTGACACTGTGAAAAATAGAGTCCACAATAATAGTGGACCAGAATATCCAGGGATACATCAACACACAGCAATAAGAAAATAGATGAAATGTAAGGAAACAGAGAAACATCAGTAGGATATTATTTGATTAATACCATATGGAGATATGGTGCCAAACAACTGAATAAATTTATTTTCCATTTTAACCCTCTCTGGTGTGTTACTGCATGAAATCAGTGCCGTAATGGTCACATCCAATGCACCTTTATGTTCTTTTCTGTTGAAATGAGAAGAGACCGGGGAAGGTTTACATTGCTCAATATCTCTTAGATGTTCAGTAAACCTATCAGCCAATCTTCTCCCAGTTTCCCCAATGTAACTAGATTGGCATCTACGGCACACAATCGCATGTATTACATTACGGCTGACACAGGTGAAACCCTCTTTAATGGTAAAGGTACCTTTAGGGAGGCTAATGCTTTCAGTTTGGAGTGTAAAGGGACAAGTCCTGCAGCGGCTTCTTAAGCATGGTTTTGTACCAACGCAAGACGGTTAAGATCGAAGGCGACTATGAACCAGAAGATCACCTAGATGTCTGTCCCGTCTAAAGACAATCAGTGGAGGGGATGAGAAAACCCTGTTGGTATCAGGGTCAGCAAGAAGTATGCTACGATTTTTTTAGGAGTATAGCATTTGGTTCCGTTTAATTTCATGCCCCCATTTGTCCGCCCAATCCGTAAGGAACTTCAAATCTGCTTGGAGATGGTTGTGGTCATCGTAGCCGTTTGGATGTGGTCATCGTTGCCGTTTGATTGTGGTCATCGTAGCGTAGGAATGAAACAAGTGTCTACAAGTCCACCTCTAGTCTAATTACATTATAGGAAAAGTCGAAATCCACAAGACTTCACCTCTAGTCTAGTTACATAATGGAAAAGTCGAAACCAACAAGACCCAACTCTAGTCTAGTTACACTATAGAAATGTCAAGACCAACAAGACTTCACCTCTAGTCTAGTTACATTATAGAAACCCCCAAGACTCCACTCTGGTCTTATTGCATTATGCAAATGTCTAAACCCACAGCGTTTGTGTGTGTGTGGGGGGGGGAGGGGTGGTGGTGTGGGGAGGGGAATGAGGTGGGGCTTATTAAAATTGTTTTGAAAATTCTGTGACAGTTCCGTGAATGGGACGATTCAAGGTCACGCAGGGGATTATCTCCCATTGACTGTCATCCTCTGTAATTTATTTTAAAAAGAAACATTGTGGTGCTGTCACTCCAGCCCTGGTAAGGAGGGCAGGAAAAGATGTAACGAAGCTGGACAAACACATTGCCACTGTCCTAACAAGCTCTCCCGACAAACACATTGCCACTATCCTAACAAGCTCTCCCGACAAACACATTGCCACTATCCTAACAAGCTCTCCCGACAAACACATTGCCACTATCCTAACAAGCTCTCCCGACAAACACATTGCCACTATCCTAACAAGCTCTCCCGACAAACACATTGCCACTATCCTAACAAGCTCTCCCGACAAACACATTGCTACTATCATAACAAGCTTTCACGACAAACACAATGCCACTATGGATAAACAGATTGCCACTGTCCTAACAAGCTCTCCGGACAAACACATTGCCACTGTCCTAACAAGCTCTCCGGACAAACACGTTGCTACTATCCTAACAGGTTCTTCGGACAAAGACAATGCCATTATCCTAACAAGCTCTCCCGTAAACATTTCGTTTCATTGGCGACCGAGACCAGAAGTTGAACCTTTTGGAAACTGTTGAAATGAGACTCTTCACCGAACGACCTTTCTTTGTTTGGCCTCCGGGACTCTTCACCGAACGACCTTTCTTTGGTTGGCCCTTTGAGACTCTTCACCGAACGACCTTTCTTTGGTTGGCCCTTTGAGACTCTTCACCGAACGACCTTTCTTTGTTTGGCCTCCGGGACTCTTCACCGAACGACCTTTCTTTGGTTGGCCCTTTGGGACTCTTCACCGAACGATCTTTCTTTGGTTGACCTACGAGACTCTTCACCGAACGACCTTTCTTTGGTTGCCCTCCGACAATATTTTCTTATCCAATGTCTCCCGATAGATTCTGAAAACGATAACTGACATCGTGTTTATCTTTCCCAGTGATTAATATGAAAGGAAGCAAATCAAACCAAACACATAAGAATGGACAAGTCGAGTTTAAAAGCCACAGGCTCCAGGTTGAGCTTGTTAGATGATATTCTTAACGTGTTAAAGACATATGAAAAAATAAATGAAAAAAAAGGCAACATCTATATATCCCAGGTGATGACCATTGGTTAGCTTACAGCCAGTCGAGTAGGAAAGGTTCTGTTTGGGGGGGGGGCGCTCCGCCACGTGCTGAAGTTTTTTCTTTAAATGAGAAAAGTGTGTGTGGGGAGGGGGGGATTTTTTTTGCCATCTACACAATTTTTTCGTGGAAGGGTTGGGGACGGGCGAATTCTTGCCCCCCCCCCCCCCCCCCCC
>CAXITT010000316.1:705635-720987 GCA_964033795.1 Lymnaea stagnalis | reverse complement strand
CCCCCCCCCCCCAACCTTGACCAAGATGTACAGCCTTGACACTATTGTTTATAATAGTTCACATGGCAGAGTTGAAATCAACAAACAATTACTGCCAACATAAACAACAACAACAAAATGTCGGATGAGTTAACAAACGAAAAAAAGTGTCAGAACAAAAAAAAAAAAAAAAAGAACAACAAAGAACACATCATTAAAGAGATTCATATTGACATGTCAACAGAGACGTCATTGTCATAACGCAGGGGTTTACACCGACAGCGCCACCTAGAGTGCAAGGCGCCATTTTAAAGTTTTATCTGGCTCTGGGGTAGGACACTGGGAGATTACTCCGAATGAAAAGAGAATTGGAAAAAATGGGGGGGGGGGCAGCTTGCGTTTCCATGAGTGGGTTAATGCGACACAGACAAATTGTGTCAGATTTAAAAAAACAAAAAAAGACAAAAACCAATAGAAGTCAAACTTGAAGTTTGATGAAGCAAACATTTCCGAAAATGCCTTCACCTGTACAACAAAAAACATTAAAAAAATTACAAATTAAATGTACACAATATTTTGTGTATGCTGCTTATACCAAAAAAAAAAATGAAAGGAAAGAAAACCCATTTCTTCTAATTCCTGGAGAGGATCATGCTAAACGAGAGAAATACAATTACAAAAAGGAAAGAAAACCCATTTCTTCTAATTCCTGGAGAGGATCATGCTAAACGAGAGAAATACAATTACAAAAAGGAAAGAAAACCCATTTCTTCTAATTCCTGGAGAGGATCATGCTAAACGAGAGAAATACAATTACAAAAAGGAAAGAAAACCCATTTCTTCTAATTCCTGGAGAGGATCATGCTAAACGAGAGAAATACAATTACAAAAAGGAAAGAAAACCCATTTCTTCTAATTCCTGGAGAGGATCATGCTAAACGAGAGAAATACAATTACAAAAAGGAAAGAAAACCCATTTCTTCTAATTCCTGGAGAGGATCATGCTAAACGAGAGAAATACAATTACAAAAAGGAAAGAAAACCCATTTCTTCTAATTCCTGGAGAGGATCATGCTAAACGAGAGAAATACAATTACAAAAAGTTCAACCCACAAGAAAAACTACCAAAAAAAAAAAACCCACAATATTTTCAGTTGATAATGTTTACATGTAAAAAATGTGATAGCTTAGAATCTGTGATGTATCACAGTCACACTTAGAATGCTGAGCTATTTGTTCCAAAATGGAGAATAGGTCGATTCCGTGGCATACATAACTAGCCGACGCCCAGAACAAGACACAGGCAGATAGTAGAGTAACTTTCGACTGTTCAATCATCGACCTGTCATCACTGTGTAAACACGACAGGTACTGGGTTTACTCATGGGGGGTTGACCTTGACATCTCATCCCATCTCAGCGTTCCTATCTCTTCATCTCTTTTTATGTCTCCCCCTCTATCTCTCTCCCCCCTCTCTCTCCCTTACTCCCCCCATCTCTCACCCTCTCTAGGGGGGAGGGTAGCATCTCCCTAAATTCTCCCACTGGGGGGGTGGGGTGGGAGGTAGCGTCCTCCTACATTCTTCAAAGTATCTCTTCTTGACCTGCACTACGATGGTGTTGTTGTCCCCCCCCCCTCCTTCCCAGCCTCCCCCCACTCTCTATTTTTAGAATAGAAGTCGCTTAAAGCCGTTAAAAGGGTAACCTAAAACGCTACAATTAACGTTCCCACTACGCTTCAAAATATTTGATGTAAGTTTCAAACTCATGGAACACGTTGGCCCTGACAACGAAACCCTACAAATGAGATTCCTCATTCGATTATCTAGAAAATAATTAAAGAGAAAATCAAATTATGTTAGTTCCGGTACGGAAATCTAAAAATAAAGCAGATGTCTGTTGATACATGTGTTGAAAGTTTTCGTTCTGCTTAATTTCCACAGGAAATCAGCACAGTTGTGTGGCTACCCACACCAAATCCCCACAGTTGTGTGGCTACCCACAACAACTCCCCACAGTTGTGTGGCTACCCACACCAAATCCCCACAGTTGTGTGGCTACCCATAACAACCCCCCACAGTTGTGTGGCTACAACACCAAATCCCCACAGTTGTGTGGCTACACACACCAACTCCCCACAGTTGTGTGGCTACCCACACCAAATCCCCACAGTGTGTGGCTACACAAACCAACTCCCCACAGTTGTGTGGCTACCCACACCAAATCCCCACAGTTGTGTGGCTACCCACATCAACTCCCCACAGTTGTGTGGCTACACACATCAACTCCCCCCATTTGTTTAGCTACCCACATCAATTCCCCGCAGTTGTGTGGCTGCCCACACCAACTCCCCACATTTGTGTGGCTGCCCACATCAACTCCCCACATTTGTGTGGCTACCCACATCAACGCCCCACATTTGTGTGGCTACCCACATCAACTCCCCACATTTGTGTGGCTGCCCACACCAACGCCACATATTTGTATGACTAACGACACAAATATCCCCACATTTGTGTGAATGCCCATACACACTACCCACATTTGTGTGACTTAACCACACACAAATCTCCACGCTTGTGTGACTACCCACACACATCTCCACAGTTGTGTGACTCCCCACACGACTCCCCACTGTGGTGTCACTACCCACACCAACTCCCCCACATTTTTGCTATTACCCAAACCAGTTCCCCACAGTTGTGTGGCTACCCACGCCTACTCCCCACAGTTGTGTTACTCCACTGGCCACGCTTATAAATACTCGTCGCCAAATAAATGGCCTTGAAATAAATAGAGACATTTGAACTCATCCCTTTCATCCGTTGAATTCATGAACAATTTGTTTCTTTGCGTTAATCTTGTGCGTGTGTGAATGTGTGAGTGTGTGTTTCAAGATGGCCCAGGGTGAACAATGGCCGCCATTTATCGGAACATTTCCTTCTTGGAAATACACACATTTCAACAGATGAATGTAAAATTCATTTGGTTTTTTAACTTTTCAAAATCCATATTTGAAAAAAATATTGTTTGACAGTTCGTAACTGTACTAACAATATTCGATTTACTGATAGATTTCGATAAAAATACAAATTCAAATACAGAAGAAAAAAAAATATACCTCAACTTTTAGCACAGCAAGTGAAAATGTACGATCCTCGAAAATTAGAAATGTTAATCTACACACACACAATATTGCAATTATATAACGTGTCGTAAATGTTAATAAATGTTGCACAAATATATATATATATATATATATATATATCTCAATATATCTCACCCCCTTTCCCCCCTCCATCTCTCTCCTTCTCTCTCTTCCCTCACCCCCTCTCACTCTCTTCCCTCCCTCCATCTCCCTCCTCTCCCTCTTCCCTACCTCTCTCTCTTCCCTCACCCCTCCATCTCCATCCCCCTCTCACTCTCTTCCCTCCCTCCCCTCAATCTCCTTCCCTTCTTCTCTTCCTTGCCTCCCTCTCTCTCTTCCCTCACCTCCTCCATCCGCCTCTCACTCTCTTCCCTCCGTCTCCCTCCCTCTCCCTCCATCACCCCATCTCTCTCTTCCCTCCCTCCCTCCCCCTCCCCCTCCATCTCCCCCCTCCCTCTCTTCCCTTCCCCCTTCATCTCCCTCCCTTTATCTCTTCTCTCCCTCCCCTCCCCCTCTCTCTCTTTCTCTCGGACTTGGATCCCCCCCCCAACCCCGAAGACAGGCGGGCTTTCTCTTCCCTTCCCCCTTCATCTCCCTCCCTTTATCTCTTCTCTCCCTCCCCTCCCCCTCTCTCTCTTTCTCTCGGACTTGGATCCCCCCCCCCAACCCCGAAGACAGGCGGGCTTTATGTTGCAGTGAAAACAGGGGACAAAAAATAAAATTGAAATAGCTTTGTCCCTGGCATATGCACTAACTCACTATGGAGCGTAATAATCAAAACCACATGAACCTGCAGATAGCACCACCCAAAGCTTCAAACAGCACCACGTTTGCTTCGGTTCCGAGTTTTATCCAGTTTTCACTGCTTATAGAAAAGTGGCCGTAAATCATTAGACTGGTGGTGGGAAAAAGGGGGGGGGGAGAAAATGAAATCAAGGGCGCCGAAGTCTCCCGAGACAAAGTGCTGGCAGGGGCCTGGGGCGTTGTCCTCAAAGCCCCCTCTCACGATTTTTTTTGGTTGATACATTCAAAATACAATGATTCAGTATCAGTGAGGCGTATGTCTGAATTTCGTTTCGTATCCATGCACACTCAGTTGAACCATCCTAAGACCCACCCGGAACGATAGCAACCACGTGACTCGGCGTGACATGATTCACCCCAGAAATACCCACGTGACCTAGAAATAGCCACATAAGTAACTTGTAACCATTTAAAATACCAAAAAACAATAACTAGTAAATTCCCTCGTTGTAACCAACAACAACAACAACAACAACAAAATCAGGCACATCACCCTTCTGCGGTGACCGCTAAGGTTGAGAACCCGTGTTCGAGTCTGTCATCAATGTACTTTGAAGTTTCGCTCGTCCCTCCGTGCGTGCGTCATACTAAAAATATAAATAACTCGATGCAGCCTGACAAACATTGGCGACAGCAATGCGTGAACTTCCCATCCACTAAAGTTACTTGACAAAAAGGTGAACTCAAGTTACGCACATTTAAAAATGCCAATTTTGCTACACCCATTCCCCCCCCCTTTTTTTTTTGTAATGATACGTCACTGCACACTTTTTATTTCACGCCCTTGAACTATATACATTAACCGACCCGCGGCTTAGCATACAAGCCGCGAGCTTGTTGGGGTGTGCACATGGCTGGCAAGCGAGGGTGGTGCAGGAGGGGGGGCGGTAGCTCGACCGCAGTGCGCATGTGTCGAGAACAACGATGGGCAGGCAAGGGAAGGGAGGGTTTGCCTGCGTCTTGCTTGCTCTGGCGTATCTGTTTATAGCCTGCGTCGTCTTGCTTGCTCTGGCGTATCTGTATATAGCCTGCGTCGTCTTGCTTGCTCTGGCGTATCTGTATATAGCCTGCGTCTTGCTTGCTCTGGCGTATCTGTATATAGCCTGAGTCGTCTTGCTTGCTCTGGCGTATCTGTATATAGCCTGCGTAGTCTTGCTTGCTCTGGTTTCTGGCGTATTATATATATAGAGAAATATATAAATTATCGTCTGAAAGTTCGCTAGGGTTCTGATCCAGGTTTTATCTAAATTAAACGGAGGTATTAGGGGAATCCTGCCAGGTAAGCCCTCGCATCCTCGCTCAACTTCTGGCGCTTAAGGACAGTCCGGTCACACGCGGTCACGTGATGCCGAAATTGCAATAAAAAAACTGGTCGCCATATTTTCTTTTTTCATCCATTGCTTGCCACGGTATCTAATAAGCCTCTAACTATACAGCCGGGCGAGCGTTATTTCGCGTGATCGTTAATGGCAAGTGTGTGTGTGAGTGTGTGTGTGTGGGGGGGGGAGGGGGGGACTTTCCTACTTTGTTTCAAAACAATTCCATTAGAGCGCTTTTCTTTTTACGTGAAGTGAACTTTTAAAGCAAGGGAGGTCATGGGTTGCAATGATCTCGAATTGAACGACCCTAACTTGATCTTGGTTGACACTGATCTCGAGTGAAATGAAATAGTGAGCTCAATCACCAGTGAACCCCATTCCCTGGCGCACCCCCCCCCCACACACACGGCATTTTATTTTTTTTAAATTGTGCGGTCGGGGAGGGGGGTGAGAGCAGGAAACATATTTCCCCCACCCCCGGGTCGCAATATCGCTCGCTACGCCACAACCCTTTGTCAGAGATTCCAAGAAATAAACGTAGGTACCCCACCAGCATTACCAATAGTTATCATGGTAAATTCGGTGACTTCACTAAGGAGAAGGTTGTTATTTTCTGTCTCGAGATCCCTTGGCCGCATGGCATAATTTCACCATCCGTTGGGGTCGAACCTAGAGAATCGGGACTTTCCGATGATTTGTCTTTTTTTTTTAGTATCGAACTATTCGAAACCTCCATTCGCACCACGTGTTTGAAACCATTTCTCAGGGTCTACATAATAAGAAACTCATTGCATCTATAACTAACGGTGGCCTGTGATTTGGGGGGGGGGAAGAGAAGGGGGGATTTATTTCAAAGTACAGTACGAGAAAAGCTATTCTATAGACGTCACAAAAAAAAAGGAATACATTTAAAACAACAACAACAAGAACATTTGTATAAGCAATGAAAGATTATGTAGGATCGAGGAAGTGATTGATGTTTGTTTGCCACGGTCCGGGAATGGATGGATACGATTAACGAAGAGGACATTAAGAATTAAACAGCCGGTAAAAACAACATTATTTTTTGGGGGGTCTAAATCCTTTATATTATATGCATTTGTTAAATTCTTTTATAATAATATTCTAATGCTCCATCCGCTGTTACACCGAACATTTATTTCACCAACCAACTCTTTCAGAGAAACAAAAAGAAAATAATACGCACCAAACGCACTTGGGATATTTTTTTAAAAAAAAGTGTCCCGTTTACCGCAGTTATCGGCAATTTTATTTCATGAAACCAGTTGAAAAACAGGAAAGACTGATTTTTGGGGGGAATGGGGGTGGGGGAGGGCTTGTGGTTTGGGGGTGGGGCTGAAAATTTGAAAGAATGTGTTGTCATCGGCAACGAGTCTCTGTGCCAAGTTTCAGCTCGACAGATTGGCACGAAGTGGGTCGATTAGCAAACTGGAGATTTTGCCCTAAACACACAAAATCGAAGTTAATATCAACGATTTAAAAAAAAAAAAGATACAGACAGCAAGAACAGCATCATCGCCATCTTATCATTAAATTATAGATTTCATAATTCACCGTTCAGTCTTCTGCATTTTTTAGGGGGGGGGGGGCTCGTCATTTTCACTTCATGTCTTCTACTATGCTTCTAGCGGTCTTGGGTTCGAGTCCCTCTTAAACAATCCGCACTTTTAGTGAAAGGATTTGACACACCGCTGAAGCTGGAAGTTAAAGGAAGATTAGCACGCAAAGACCTGCTGAGCTGGAACACAAAGATGCTACACGCAACAAAGCTGAGGTCAAATATCATGAAAACTGCTACATCTTTCGGAAAAATTGGGGAAAAAAAGAAATAGAAAAACGTACACTCCACTTCATCGCTTTTTGATTTCAATTTTTCTCTTTTCTTGAAGAGTTCATGTGGAAAAAAAAATCTTCCGTCAATTTTCTAATCTGTCAATTTGTCGCGGATTTCGTAAACCCACTGTCGTCTTCTGCATCAATTGATTGCTCAAACTTGATTTAAAATGCTTCAATTGAGGCGAGCTCTCCAATTCTGAAAAAAAAAACTCCCGTAAATCGTGGCTCCCCACCACCTCTCCCTCACCTACCTCTCTGCCGCTCGCTGTCTGCACCCCATTGATGTACACCCCACTTCCCCTTTCCCGCTCTCTTCACTTACCGTCCAATTGTGTTAAGTGTTTCCCCAACTGTATCGGAAATGAGGAATTTCTTCCGAACAAGAGACTTTGATGGACGCACGGGAGACTGGGAGCACGCTAGCTCCTGTTTGGGGGGAGGACAAGGATGGGTTGGGGGTGGTGCCAGTGGGAGTCGTGGGGGAGAGGGAGATTCAATGGGCGACACGGAGAGGTGTCCGGGGTAGTCGTGGGGATGAGGAAATCAGTGGGAGACATGAAGAGGTGGGGATGTCAGGGGGGGTCGTTGGGAAGAGGGAGAATCATTAGGAGACAAGAAGGGGAGGAGAATGAGTGACAGGGAGATACGAAATGAGGATGCAAGGGGAGATTCTTGTACTCCCCACACCTAAGTCCTTGCAAATGAGCGCCTGACTGCTAACCCCCCCCCCCACAAACACACACAAATCAGCCCTGAATACATCTGTAAACGTTAAGACCGGGGCCACCACCCTCCAGGACAGACACAAACCCTGAGGGCCCCCCCCCCCCACGGCGGCTGATGACCAGCTCACGCTGTACATCACGCCCCGGGCGGCCCACCGACGCCGCGTGTCGCATCGAGATATTGGCTTGGCCGGGGATTTACGGACACCGGTCAACGGGAACAGAGATGAGGATCTGCAACATCACCACGGGCAGTCGCCGGTCCATGGGAACAGAGAAGAAGATCTGCAGCACCGTCACGGACAGTCACCTACCCCCTGTCTGTCAAGTATGTTACTGCTGGAGTCGTCGGGCATTTAACTGGTGGAGTCGGTTATTTACTGTAGTCTCGCGCGGCAGGTTAGGAGAGGTTGGGGGGGGGGGTCGCGAATTGTGACGTTGTGTGGTAGAAGAATCTAATTTTGTTAACCAACTTTTAACCAACAATTGGGCTGGTAAGGGAACGGGCGGTTAGAAAAAGAAGCTCCTTAGTTATCAGGTCTTTTGCTTGACCGAAGTCAGCCCAAAATGAAGGGCAAAATGGTGTTATTTTTAAGGATTAATGCCCAGAATAGGGGGGGGGGGGGGGGGGGGCAAGATCATTTTGTTGAGCTCTACCCTCATGTGTCTTTTTNTTCTTAATGCGTTTGGTGCGTAATATTTTCTTAATGCGTTTGGTGCGTAATATTTTCTTAATGCGTTTGGTGCGTAATATTTTCTTAATGCGTTTGGTGCGTAATATTTTCTTAATGCGTTTGGTGCGTAATATTTTCTTAATGCGTTTGGTGCGTAATATTTTCTTAATGCGTTTGGTGCGTAATATTTTCTTAATGCGTTTGGTGCGTAATATTTTCTTAATGCGTTTGGTGCGTAATATTTTCTTAATGCGTTTGGTGCGTAATATTTTCTTAATGCGTTTGGTGCGTAATATTTTCTTAATGCGTTTGGTGCGTAATATTTTCTTAATGCGTTTGGTGCGTAATATTTTTTTTTTTCTGAGATGGCTGGTGAAATAAATCCGTGGTGTTAGAGCGGGTGGTGGGTCATTAGAATATTAATACAGTTAAGGGGCGTTAAAAATAAGTGCGGTTGCGAACCGTACACTAATTGCGATTCTTATATAATGCGTCACTTGTATGCATGGTTTTGTCAAATTTTCAGCCCTACCCTACAATGCACAATATTACATTTTGTAAACGATTTTTAAGAGAAAAAAAAACCCCTTACTTTTAAGGGTTGTTGAGTTTTCAGTGAGTTAAGCTACATTGGCATCGTATTGTTGTGTCGTCACTAACGGAAACAAAACAAATCTGGTCAAACAGATTTTTTTTATCAACAACCATTAAAAAAATATAACGCTTAAAAGTCTTCATATTTAAAAAACAAAACAAAACAAGTTACAGAGTTTTCGAAATGTAAAACGATTTTCGGTCAAATGCTCGCCTCCGTCCTATTAAATGTGTTTCAATCAGACGGTACAATGCGCGCCCGTTCACCTCCGCAGCACTCGAGCCTCGCCCAACAAGCGGTTTGCTCGTTCACGTGACTAATGCCGTCCAATAGAATGGGAGACTCTCCCTTGATTGCCAATTGTGCCACCAGCGTCGTGGCGGGGTGAGGTCTCTACTGAGACTCTCGATGTGGGTTATTTGCGGGACAATGCCCATGGCAACAGTTGATCCACTTGACGCCCGTAAGTCTTGGGAGAAATAAGACAAATGCCACTCTCCATTCCAACGAAACATTCACACACACAAACTGGCACAGAGACACACACACACTAACACAGACTCATACACACTGGACGAATCACCTCTTACCCTCTTCCTATCCACACCCTAACCACACACACAAGCACATAAACAGACACACACACGCACACATATACAAAGGAACAGAAACGTGGCCAAATTTTTTAGATTTCAACTTTTGCCTCACTGCCGACCGGGACGAGCTGATGAAAACTACATATCTGGATCAAGTTTCCAACCTTATCCCAGTCGTTTGACGTCACGCTAAAAATGTTTTTTTTCTTTTCTTTTAATGCGACATAATTTAAGTAATACATAAACATGACGTTATAGTCGAATATTTCCTCCGTGCCTTATTTCGACACCGATCCACGTGTAGATCAGATTTTACGTATCCGACTACTGCAAACATCATCTCAAACTCGAAGGCGATACCCGCGAATTTGTCAAGAGAGTCCACAGCTGTTTCGTACTCTGCAGACTGTAGCGTTAAGAATTTGGCGCCCCGTTTCCAAATACTTTGAAAGGTTGGGGGTAGGGGGGGGAACTCTATTGGATCTAAATTCTGAGCTGCGTTTTTGAGTCGTGACCCTATTTTCAAGAAGGAAAGTGACCACTGACCTCGATACACTTCAAAACAAATGAATAAGTTAAGAGCACTGACACCCACAACGGGTATTCTATTACAGAAAGGCTCACTGATGTTGAGGACGCTGATCAGAAATAATTTATTTTCGTTTCTTATTTGGCATAGGCGACTACTCAGGAAAAAAATATATATTTAAACAAATGCAACCCCATTTGGAGTGCGGGACTAATGGGTTGAGAACCAGGGATGCAACGGGACTAATGGGTTGAGAACCATGGATGCAACGGGACTAATGGGTTGAGAACCAAGGATGCAACGGGACTAATGGGTTGAGAACCATGGATGCAACGGGACTACTGGGTTGAGAACAAGGGATGCAACGGGTTTACTGGGTTGAGAACCAGGGATGTAACGGGACTACTGGGTTGAGAACCAGGGATGTAACGGGCTACTGGGTTGAGAACCAGGGATGCAACGGGACTACTGGGTTGAGAACCAGGGATGTAACGGGACAAATGGGTTGAGTACCAGGGATGTAACGGGACTAATGGGTTGAGAACCAGGGATGTAACGGGACTAATGGGTTGAGAACCAGGGATGTAACGGGACTAATGGGTTGAGCACCAGGGATGTAACGGGACTAATGGGTTGAGCACCAGGGATGTAACGGGACTAATGGGTTGAGCACCAGGGATGTAACGGGACTAATGGGTTGAGTACCAGGGATGTAACGGGACTACTGGGTTGAGTACCAGGGATGTAACGGGACTAATGGGTTGAGAACCAGGGATGTAACGGGACTACTGGGTTGAGAACCAGGGATGTAACGGGACTAATGGGTCAAGTACCAGGGATGTAACGGGACTACTGGGTTGAGAACCAGGGATGAAACGGGACTAATGGGTTGAGAACCAGGGATGTAACGGGACTAATGGGTTGAGTACCAGGGATGTAACGGGACTACTGGGTTGAGAACCAGGGATGTAACGGGACTACTGGGTTGAGAACCAGGGATGTAACGGGACTACTGGGTTGAGAACCAGGGATGTAACGGGACTAATGGGTTGAGAACCAGGGATGTAACGGGACTAATGGGTTGAGAACCAGGGATGTAACGGGACTAATGGGTTGAGAACCAGGGATGTAACGGGACTAATGGGTTGAGAACCATGGATGTAACGGAACTACTGGGTTGAGAACCAGGGATGTAACGGGACTAATGGGTTGAGAACCAGGGATGTAACGGGACTAATGGGTTAAGCACCAGGGATGTAACGGGACTAATGGGTTGAGCACCAGGGATGTAACGGGACTACTGGGTTGAGCACCAGGCATGTAACGGAACTAATGGGTTGAGCATCAGGGATGTAATCTGTTGGACCATTTCTGATAAAAGGAGAAACACTTTCAATTTTTGTTTTGAATTTTGAAGAAAAAATTTTGAACACAAAATTTAAACATGAGAGAGAATAAAGAAACGGTCTCAATATTCTGAGCGTGTGGCAGTCCCTGGTTGTAGCTGAAAAGCACAGTTCAAGTGTGACATAAAAAACAAAAAACCCCAAAACAAATGGCGAAGATGAAAACAGAGATAATAAGAAATTTCAATTCCCACGGTGTGATAACCAGCTGTGCTAATGATTGCCATCTCAGGGTGTCTCGTGAGATCCCGCGGCGCTTTGCGAGATCTCGTGGTATCATTTGAGATCATGCGGTGTCTTTCAGAATGCTCGCATCTAATAATATGCAATGTTAGAAACTGTGCATTGGGGATTTTGAAATTAAAAAAAAAAAATAAAAAAAAAAAAAATTGACGGACCTGTTGGTTGAGCGCCATTAAATTTTGATTTTTTAAAATGTTTTTGAGGAGGTCGGGTGCGATGACATAACATAGAAGCCTGGAATGATATGAGAAATAGGTTTCTGGACCGAAGAACTCATAAAACTTCCTTCATAAATCTATTTCTGATGATGAAGAGTTGAATACGAAAACAACCTTTAAGGCATCTTTTTTTTTTTGGCCCTGAACAGCCAACAGATTTCTGGGAAGGAAGATTGTCGTAAGAAATGACTTTAACCCCCTTACCTTCTGTGCTGGGTGAACTTATTGATTGAATTTGACATTCCAGATCGATACCCTGCCCTCCCCAGAGGAGGTTTCGGGGAGATCCGCCGAGCGATTGGTTAAGTAACTCTATAACTCATTCTAAATCCCGACCCTGAAAGTCTCGTCTCGTCTCGGACCGGCCGTGAGTCCACGAGATGACATCGGCCCTCCCTTGTACTTTGATTAACCCCACCATCCCCGAAATCACCCCATCCTCTTCTCCTCCCCCCCCCAGCCGCCCCGCGCCCACAACGGACTGACCACATTCGTGGGCCTCCTTTAATCTGCCACTTCTGCGATCTTTCCAGCCCCCGCGGGGGGATGTCCGGAGATCCCATAATGCCTTATTTAGCAGACGTCTGTAGATTCTCTCCCCTGGTCATTAATGGGCGCCCGTGGCGCTGATTCTTGTTGACAACATTTTGATCCTCGGCCAATTGCTCGGATCGGGGTGGCGGGTGGGATGGGAATGGAGAGTGTGGGGGGGGGGAGCTGGGCTGGAAGTGATCGGTGCGGGTAACCTGGACTAAGGAAACCTCGCACAACCAATGGCTGAAAAGCACGTGCATCAAAAGATACAGCTGATGAGTTTAAGATGAGTTTCTTGACCCACGCACGGCGTTTGTCAGACACTTAATTAATGAAAGGTTTTACAAAATTATTTGTAATTACAATACGTAGTTAAAAGTAGTCAAACCCGCTTATCTCGACCTCGGTTAACTCGCCGGCCCTGTGATGTTGACGTTTTTTGAAGTGGAGCCGCCAAATTCTCTCTTTGTCTTAGCATTTTTTCCTCGGTTATGTCGATTCTTTTATGTCGCCGAACCAAATTATCTCGAGCAAAAAAGGCGGCCGAATTCGCCACTTAACCTCGGTTATCTCGATCCCCCTGACCAATCGCCGGCTTTTCAAAATTATATAAAACAGAAACGTTCCTACTTCAAACTGTAGTAACTGAAATGAAAGGACGACATCGTTGTCCGCGCAACTAACTTGACTCGGCAAGAAGCGAGGAGCGAGAGGCTTGCAAACAAAAGAGAGAGGCTCGCAGTACCTATTCTATTTATAGCGAACCCGCTTGTCGCTTAAACGCGTTCTTACAGAAAGTTGTTTTTTTTAATTACCTAGAATCCGTATTTGAATAAACTGAACTGGCGAATCCGGAGTGATAGACAATAAAAACTCGCGAATCCAGAGCTGAAAAATATTCAGACTCACGAATCCGGAATCCCGGGATAATCCGGAAAAGTGGCACCCCGCATAGGCCTTGTGTTGTTAGCAAACATTTTCTCAATTTTGGAATGTTTCTCTCAAATTTGTATTCCTGGATAGTTGAATATTGTTTAGTAGCTAAACTTTTCAAATCATAACGATCAACCAGTGTATCGTGGATAAAGAAATATGACCACATCACCCAGTTCTACCAGACCACATCACCCAGTTCTACCAGACCACATCACCCAGTTCTACCAGACCACATCACCCAGTTCTACCAGACCACATCACCCAGTTCTACCAGACCACATCACCCAGTTCTACGAGATCTCCATCAGCTGCATAGAAGGCTCTGTAAACATGACCACATCACCCAGTTCTACGAGATCTCCATCAGCTGCATAGAAGGCTCTGCAAACATGACCACATCACCCAGTTCTACGAGATCTCCATCAGCTGCATAGAAGGCTCTGCAAACATGACCACATCACCCAGTTCTACGAGATCTCCATCAGCTGCATAGAAGGCTCTGCAAACATGACCACATCACCCAGTTCTACGAGATCTCCATCAGCTGCATAGAAGGCTCTGCAAATATGACCACATCACCCAGTTCTACGAGATCTCCATCAGCTGCATAGAAGGCTCTGCAAACATGACCACATCACCCAGTTCTACGAGATCTCCATCAGCTGCATAGAAGGCTCTGCAAATATGACCACATCACCCAGTTCTACGAGATCTCCATCAGCTGCATAGAAGGCTCTGTACCGGAATATCTTAAAGATCCGATTTATAAACCTGTATCCAGAACCGTCAGTCTTCAACACCGTCTTTACTGAAAATTCCTAGAGTGAATGAACACAGAAACAAAAACAAAAAGTCTTACGGAGTGCGCTCTTTTGAAGCGATAGCGCCAAAATTCTGGAACAGTTTGCCCCAATCTACAAGGCGATTAGAAAATGATAAAAACAAATTAAAACTATTTAAGAAACATTTAAAGACTTTTTTTTGTTTAAATTAAATAGATTTAAGAACACCAGAGCGCAGTGAGCATGCTAAAGCAGCATGGATACCAGCGCTATATAAGTAACTAAGCAATCAATCAATGTACATTTTTATAGCATTGCGCAGTGAGCATGCTAAAGTAGCATGGCTACCAGCGCTATATAAGTATCAAATCAATCAATCAATGCACATTTTTATAGCATTGCGCAGTGAGCATGCTAAAGTAGCATGGCTACCAGCGCTATATAAGTATCAAATCAATCAATCAATGCACATTTTTATAGCATTGCGCAGTGAGCATGCTAAAGTAGCATGGCTACCAGCGCTATATAAGTATCAAATCAATCAATCAATGCACATTTTTATAGCATTGCGCAGTGAGCATGCTAAAGTAGCATGGCTACCAGCGCTATACAAGTATCAAATCAATCAATCAATGCACATTTTTATAGCATTGCGCAGTGAGCATGCTAAAGTAGCATGGCTACCAGCGCTATATAAGTATCAAATCAATCAATCAATGCACATTTTTATAGCATTGCGCAGTGAGCATGCTAAAGTAGCATGGCTACCAGCGCTATACAAGTATCAAATCAATCAATCAATGTACATTTTTATAGCATTGCGCAGTGAGCATGCTAAAGTAGCATGGATACCAGCGCTATATAAGTATCAAATCAATCAATCAATGCACATTTTTATAGCATTGCGCAGTGAGCATGCTAAAGTAGCATGGCTACCAGCGCTATACAAGTATCTAATCAATCAATCAATGCACATTTTTATAGCATTGCGCAGTGAGCATGCTAAAG
>CAXITT010000316.1:692909-704954 GCA_964033795.1 Lymnaea stagnalis | reverse complement strand
CCCCCCCCCCCACAAATGATTAAAGACAGAGCACACGCACAAACACGTGCGGTTATTTTATCCATAATGGTGACGTTTAATTATTATTATTATTATTATTTAATTAAAAAGAAGATAGGAGCAGATACGACAATCTTAATAAATGTGGCGACTTTGGCAACAACCTGAGGACACCGGAGTCATGGACATGTTCTAACATGGCGCGCGCGCGCGTGTGTGTGTGTGTGTGTGTGTATGTGTGAGTGTGGTTGAAAATTGTAACTGTTGGACTTTCGCTTTTTTTTTTTAAAGAAGAAGAAAGAAAAAAAAAGCGACAAATGTAACACAATAATGTCGTCGTCATGGAAACGTTGTTTTGGATTTCAACCAACCAAAAACTGTGTTATAACGAGGTTGGTGACAGTTGGCTTGAAAAAAAAAAAATGATGGTGATTGCTAAGGTTAACCAAAAGAAATCTCAAAGGAAAGGAACATAATATCAGTTCATTAAAAATGTACCGTAAAAATAAAACAGAAAACGTTTGGTTTACTTTACGCTCGACGTGAAGCCATTGAATTTGGTTTCCATAAAGAATGTGTGGCCGCGATGGGAAGCTTTCTTTCATGTTTTCATGAACTGCAATCTACTTTGTAGCAATATTTATTTGAGGACGAACTTAATTTATGGAATAATGTACTTGCTTTTTGGTTTGATCTGGACTGCAGGGTATCAAAATTATATCTTGTATCTTGATTGGTAGTTTGATAAGTCCGTTCGCTGATAATGTCATTATTGAGTTTACTGAAAGTTTCATAACTGAGTTTACTGAAAGTTTCATAATTGAGTTTACTGAAAGTTTCATAATTAAGTTTACTGAAAGTTTCATAATTGAGTTTACTGAAAGTTTCTTTATTGAGTTTACTGAGAGTTTCTTTATTGAGTTTACTGAAAGTTTCTTTATTGAGTTTACTGAAGTTTCTTTATTGAGTTTACTGAAAGTTTCTTTATTGAGTTTACTGAGAGTTTCTTTATTGAGTTTACTGAAAGTTTCTTTATTGAGTTTACTGAAGTTTCTTTATTGAGTTTACTGAAAGTTTCTTTATTGAGTTTACTGAAAGTTTCTTTATTGAGTTTACTGAAAGTTTCATAATTGAGTTTACTGAAAGTTTCATAATTGAGTTTACTGAAAGTTTCATAATTGAGTTTACTGAAAGTTTCTTTATTGAGTTTACTGAGAGTTTCTTTATTGAGTTTACTGAGAGTTTCTTTATTGAGTTTACTGAAAGTTTCATTATTGAGTTTACTGAAAGTTTCTTTATTGAGTTTACTGAAAGTTTCTTTATTAAGTTTACTGAAAGTTTTATAAATAAGTTTACTGAAAGTTTCATAATTGAGTTTACTGAAAGTTTCATAAGTGAGTTTACTGAAAGTTTCTTTATTGAGTTTACTGAAGGTTTCATTATTGAGTTTACTGAAAGTTTCTTTATTGAGTTTACTGAAAGTTTCATAATTAAGTTTACTGAAAGTTTCATAATTAAGTTTACTGAAAGTTTCATTATTGAGTTTACTGAAAGTTTCATAATTAAGTTTACTGAACGTTTCATCATTGAGTTTACTGAAAGTTTCATTATTGACTGAAAGTTTTATCATTGAGATTACTGAAAGTTTCATTAGTGAGTTTACTGAAGGTTTCATAATTGACTTTAAAGAAAGTTTAATATAAGTTTACTGAAAGTTTCATCATTGAGTTTACTGAAAGTTTCTTAATTGATTTTGCAGTTTAGTCATATAGATTAGTACACATTTCATTATTACTTTTGCGCACAGGGTGCCGTTTCTGTATTTCTAACTCGTTACCTAGGGCATATCAAGATGGTGCTCTACTATTGGGGCCTTTCCTATGCAACTATTGACTTTGGACTGAGGTCTGGGTAGGAAAAGCCAGTGTCGTAAAGTGAAAGTCAGGCGAACGAGCTCCCACGTGAATCTCGGGTGCACACTGTTCTTCTACACCATTAGCGATAGCAAAAGGCTTTGTCATTTCTCAGACCGGAAACCGTCATAGCGTACTATTTTTAGAAGGTCAGCGGACAAATATTGCTTAAAACATGGCAGCTTATAGTGTGTTTGAGCATATCGCTCGGACGATCCTTGTATCTAGAGTTGCTGTTGCATATGCCGTTCGCGCAACGAAGTCCCATTTCAGAAAATAGAAGTTAAAAAAAATATTTGTAAGATATTTCGTAAAATAGAGTTGTAAACAAGTTTCAGGAACACTTCGCTAACGTAGTAATACTGAACAGTGTTTACATTTTGTCCGCGCTGAGTCCCCGGATGATGAGCAATTATGACACCAGTTCTATTAATAGATTTCCACCATTAAATGACAAGCCCTATAGGAACGTGTTGAGCTTTATCTACTTCACGGGAAATGACTTATGTTTCATCCGTGGATTAGACACCGATTGTGTTGTTATCCATGGATTGGATGCAACATACAATATAGGCCCTTGTCATTGTATGGTGTGTACATAGAATTTACGTCCTGGTCCTTGTAAGAAGTTACATAGAATGTACGTCCTGGTCCTTGCAAGGAGTGTACATAGAATGTCCGTCCCGGTCCTTGCAAGGAGTGTACATAGAAGGTATGTCCCGGATCTAGTAATAGTATGGACAATACATAAAATATACAACCTGGTCACGGTATGAATAGACATAAAAAGATAGAAAAATTGCTTTTACTTAAAAAAAAATTTTTTTTTTAACGCAGGGAGAATGAACTGAAACAGGGGCTGCATATTTCTTTATTTAATTTATCTGTTGAGTTGTTTCTTAAAAGCAATATTGTTTCCCCGACAACGGAGACAAATTAGAGGCGATTTCATTGGCTGGCTTGCGGCTGTTGACATCACGCGATGCGGTCTGATTGGCTAATAAAAACATGTCGCAAAAAAAAAAAAAAAAAATACAAAATTAAAAAGCAATATTGTTTCCCCGACAACGAAGAAAAATTAGAGGCGATTTCATTGGCGGGCTTGCGGCTGTTGAAATCACGCGATG
Organism: Lymnaea stagnalis; assembly: GCA_964033795.1. NCBI lineage: Eukaryota > Metazoa > Mollusca > Gastropoda > Lymnaeidae > Lymnaea > Lymnaea stagnalis. Next base: position 701,914 of record CAXITT010000316.1, on the reverse strand, counting down.
CGGTCTGATTGGCTAAAAAAAACATGTCGCAAAAAAAAAAAAAAAAAATACGAAACGGCAACTCCCGATGGAGTTACTTCCCCTTTATTGACGTCACACTCGCCTAAACTCAACCCCATTTCGGTGCGAACCATTCATAATTACATTTCTCATTTTTGGCCAAGATAAAAATGCCATCTTTCCCATCTAAAATGCCATCTTTCCCCTGCTACGCGGGTTGGGGAGTTTGGGGGGGGGGGAGTGAAAAGTAATGTAATAAATTAGTCGACTTGAGGAATATAACACGAGTTCCCGTTCTTGTACAATGTTACCAGAACCGTCCAATCATTATTATTATTATTATTATTTTTAAAAAAAGAAGATGATGTCTGGCAAAATAGAAGCTACACAAGTCTTAGCCCGTGAAATCAGATCCATCGAAGAGAATCGTGTTAACTCACTAAACTTCTGGCGAGTAGAGTAGAGATAAGTGAACGGGTAAACCTAATCTTTTAAAAGGTTATTAAATGTCTTAGCTTTGTGTTCAGCCGTCGTACAATGACGTTGTAATGCTGTGTGACTTACTCCTTTAATAATTAAAGTTTCGATTCGAATTTTGAAGTACGCATGACGGTCAAACGCCATTTAACTCATAGTCAGTCCATTGCCTATCGTCCATTGTCTACTGCCCTCTGGCACAGGTTCTTTTAATTAAAAAAAAAATATTTAAAAGCAATTAACGAAAGGGACCGTCATTAAAGTGGTGTCACGATTTTTGGGGGTTATGTTGTAAAATGGACGGCTTCTTCTTGGACAATTGAAATGGACGGCTTCTTCTTGGACAATTGAAATGGACGGTTTCTTCTTGAACAATTGAAATGGAAGGCTTCTTCTTGGACAATTGAAATGGAAGGCTTCTTCTTGGACAATTGAAATGGACGGCTTCTTCTTGGACAATTGAAATGGAAGGCTTCTTCTTGGACAATTGAAATGGACGGCTTCTTCTTGGACAATTGAAATGGAAGGCTTCTTCTTGGACAATTGAAATGGAAGGCTTCTTCTTGGACAATTGAAATGGAAGGCTTCTTCTTGGACAATTGAAATGGACGGCTTCTTCTCGGACAATTGAAATGGGTCGCTTCTCCTCGGACAATTGAAATGGGTGGCTTCTTCTTGGACAATTGAAATGGACGGCTTCTCCTCGGACAATTGAAATGGGTGACTTCTTCTCGGACAATTGAAATGGGTGGCTTCTCCTCGCACCATTGAAATGGGTGGCTTCTCCTCGGACAATTGAAATGGGTGGCTTCTTCTCGGACAATTGAAATGGGTGGCTTCTCCTCGGACAATTGAAATGGATGGCTTCTCCTCGGACAATTGAAATGGATGGCTTCTCCTCGGACAATTGAAATGGATGGCTTCTCCTCGGACAATTGAAATGGATGGCTTCTCCTCGGACAATTGAAATGGATGGCTTCTCCTCGGACAATTGAAATGGATGGCTTCTCCTCGGACAATTGAAATGGATGGCTTCTCCTCGGACAATTGAAATGGATGGCTTCTCCTCGGACAATTGAAATGGATGGCTTCTCCTCGGACAATTGAAATGGATGGCTTCTCCTCGGACAATTGAAATGGATGGCTTCTCCTCGGACAATTGAAATGGATGGCTTCTCCTCGGACAATTGAAATGGATGGCTTCTCCTCGGACAATTGAAATGGATGGCTTCTCCTCGGACAATTGAAATGGATGGCTTCTCCTCGGACAATTGAAATGGATGGCTTCTCCTCGGACAATTGAAATGGATGGCTTCTCCTCGGACAATTGAAATGGATGGCTTCTCCTCGGACAATTGAAATGGATGGCTTCTCCTCGGACAATTGAAATGGATGGCTTCTCCTCGGACAATTGAAATGGATGGCTTCTCCTCGGACAATTGAAATGGATGGCTTCTCCTCGGACAATTGAAATGGATGGCTTCTCCTCGGACAATTGAAATGGATGGCTTCTCCTCGGACAATTGAAATGGATGGCTTCTCCTCGGACAATTGAAATGGATGGCGTCTTCTCGGACAATTGAAATGGACGGTTTCTCCTCGGACAATTGAAATGGATGGCTTCTCCTCGGACCATTGAAATGGATGGCTTCTCCTCGGACAATTAAAATGGATGGCTTCTCCTCGGACAATTGAAATGGATGGCTTCTCCTCGGACAATTGAAATGGATGGCTTCTCCGCGAACAATTTAAATGGACGGTTTCTCCTCGGACAATGAAAATGGACGGTTTCTCCTCGGACAATTGAAATGGATGGCTTCTCCCCGGACAATTGAAATGGACGATTTTTTCTAGGAAAATTGAAATGGATGGCTTCTCCTCGGATTATTGAAATGGCTTGTTTCTTCTTGGACAATGGAAATGACCATTTTTTCCTTGGACAATTGAAATGACCAGTTTCTTCTTGAAGAATTGAAATGACCAGCTTCTTCTCGGAGAATTGAAATGGATGGTTTCTTATTGGACAATTGAAATGACAAGTTTCTTTTAGGACAATTGAAATGACCGGTTTCTTCTTGGACAATTGAAATGACATGTTTCTTGTCGGACATTTGAAATGGACAGGTTCTTCTTGGACAATTGAAATGACTCGTTACTATTTCAAAAATTGAAATGACAGGTTTCTTGTCGGACAATTAAAATGGAAATGTTCTTCTTGGACAATTGAAATGACCCGTTACTTCTTGGACAATTGCAATGACCGGTTACTTCTTGGACAATTGAAATGACAGGTTTCTTGTCAGACAATTGAAACGGACAGGTTTCTTCTCGGACAATTGAAATGACCGGTTCCTTCTCGGCCCCCTCGTACAATGAACATCGCACGTATTGTCTTGCAGACCGGCCAACGCTGTTTCAGATTATAAAATAAACCCGCTTCTCCCACAGTTAAGTTCGATACATGGGCCGTATCGGGTATTCACCTTGCACTCAATCAATAGAATCGTGTTTATCTTACATTCCGGCCCGACTAGGGGTATCGCTATCCCCCCACCCCTTGCCCCGGTCCGCAAACACAACCACAGTTGGATGACTCGCTCCTGCCAGTCTCCGATCTCGCTGGACATATCGGTCCATCTGGACGGGAAAAGGATTTGTCCCGACTCGCGTCGCCGCGGTTTTATTTCTCGTCAGAGGCGCACCGAGGACATATGGCGCCCCGCGGCAAGAGCTGGAATTGCACCCCTATCAAGCCCGACAAACGAATTATATTTTTTGGTTTGTATGTTTAAATTTAGAACGGGAATGGAAACCAAGGTGTGCCTAGACATTTGTAGAGATTAAGATAAGATAAGATAAGTTTATTTTATTGATCCAAATCAATGGAAATGTTTTTTAGATTGCATTATACATTTTCAGCACAAAAATAAAACAATTTGAACACAAGACATTTATAATAAATTATTTCAAACAGCCACTCAGTGAGTTCTCTTAGCCAACTCAGGGACTTATTAGTTCTCATGAAGAGGTGTGACTTCAGAGGAAGCACACCGGTAAATTCGTACAGATTGGGGAACAAAAGAATTTTTATATCGGCCAGTCCTCGCCCTGATGGAAAGAATTCGTCCCGAACGGCCCGATCCTAAGTATCTGTGATGAAAAGGGTGGGATGTATCATCCAAAATGTGTTTAGTTTTTCAAAAACATCTTTCTTCAAATAGTTCTTAAAGTAAAGGATGTTTAGTTTGTGTTATGCTTCTTAGCTTTCTTGATTAGTCGGTTTATGCGGTGTTTAATATCAGACGATGAATTATTGTATATCCATGCTGATGCATATTTACTTAGCATTTATCCTAAACACAGCTAGATTTATTTAGTATTATTCAATATCCACTAAAACGTGTTGAGATTTGTCTAGGTTACAATGTGATGTCATACAATATTCACATGTAATTCCCCGGGGCTCTAGTCTACATGTCTGTAATGGGATGCTGATTAAGTCATGCTTATGTCGATCCCTGTCGTTACTCAGGGCCCAGGAGCACCATATAAGGGACCCCTGGCGTTACTCGGGGCACAGGACCAACATATAAAGGACCCTTGGCGTTACTCGGGGCCCAGGACCACCACATAGGGGACCCCTGGAGCTACCCTGGGCACACCAGCATATAGGGGTATGGAGACAAATGCCTGTGTTGCATGGTATCCTCATTACAGAGAGCACAGCAGTACGGTTTGTTTGGTTCAGCAAAATAACATCGGCATAAATGCTATAATTTTATGGATTTGAATACTTTATTTGACCGTGTGGGGAAGCAAACCCACATAACACCGTATGTTAAATAGTTCACCATTGTCTGTGTGATGAAGCAAACCCACATAACACCATATGTTAAATAGTTCACCATTGTCTGTGTGATGAAGCACGTCCACTTAACACCATATGTTAAATAGTTCACCATTTTATGTGTGATGAAGCACGCCCACATAAGACCCTGTGTTAAATAGTTCACCATTGTCTGTGTGATGAAGAACACCCACATAACACCCTATGTTAAATAGTTCACCATTGTCTGTGTGATGAAGCACACCAACATAACACCCTATGTTAAATAGTTCACCATTGTCTGTGTGATGAAGCACACCAACATAACACACTATGTTAAATAGTTCACTATTGTCTGTGTGATGAAGCACACCCACATAACACCCTATGTTAAATAGTTCACCATTGTCTGTGTGATGAAGCACACCCACATAACACCCTATATTAAATAGTTCACCATTGTCTGTGTGATGAAGCACACACACATAACACACTATGTTAAATAGTTCAACATTGTCTGTGTGATGAAGCACATACACATAACACACTATGTTAAATAGTTCACGATTGTCTGTGTGATGAAGCACACCCACATAACACCATATGTTAAATAGTTCACCATTGTCTGTGTGATGAAGCACACCCACATAACACCATATGTTAAATAGTTCACCATTGTCTGTGTGATGAAGCACACACACATAACACACTATGTTAAATAGTTCAACATTGTCTGTGTGATGAAGCACATACACATAACACACTATGTTAAATAGTTCACGATTGTCTGTGTGATGAAGCACACCCACATAACACCATATGTTAAATAGTTCACCATTGTCTGTGTGATGAAGCACACCCACATAACACCATATGTTAAATAGTTCACCATTGTCTGTGTGATGAAGCACACCCACATAACACCATATGTTAAATAGTTCACCATTGTATGTGTGATGAAGCACACCCACATAAAACCCTATGATAAAAATAGTTCATCATTGTCTGTGTGATGAAGCACACCCACATAACACCATATGTTAAATAGTTCACCATTGTATGTGTGATGAAGCACACCCACATAAAACCCTATGATAAAAATAGTTCATCATTGTCTGTGTGATGAAGCACACACACATAACACCCTATGTTAAATAGTTCACCATTGTCTGTGTGATGAAACACACCCATATTACACCATATGTTAAATAGTTCACCATTGTCTATGTGATGAAGCACACCCACATAACACCCTATGTTAAATAGTTCACCATTGTCTATGTGATGAAGCACACCCACATAACACCCTATGTTAAATAGTTCACCATTGTCTATGTGATGAAACACACCCACATAACACCCCATGTTAAATAGTTCACCATTGTCTATGTGATGAAGCACACCCTATGTTAAATAGTTCACCATTGTCTGTGTGATGAAACACACCCACATAACACCATATGTTAGATAGTTCACCATTGTCTGTGTGATGAAGCACACCAACATAACACCCTATGTTACATAGTTCACCATGTTCTGTGTGATGAAACACGCCCACATAACACCCTATATTAAATAGTTCACCATTGTCTGTGCGATGAAACACACCCACATAACACCATATGTTAAATCGTTCACCATTGTGTGTGTGATGATACACACCCACATAACACCCTATGTTAAATAGTTCCCCATTGTCTATGTGATGAAACACACCCACATAACACACTATGTTAAATAGTTCACCATTGTCTGTGTGATGAAGCACACCCACATAACACCCTATGTTAAATAGTTCAACATTGTCTGTGTGATGAAGCACACCCACATAACACCATATGTTAAATAGTTCACCATTGTCTGTGTGATGAAACACACCCACATAACACCATATGTTAAATAGTTCACCATTGTCTGTGTGATGAAGCACACCCACATAACACACTATGTTAAATAGTTCAACATTGTCTGTGTGATGAAGCACATACACATAACACCATATGTTAAATAGTTCACCATTGTCTGTGTGATGAAACACACCCACATAACACCCTATGTTAGATAGTTCACCATTGTCTATGTGATGAAACACACCCACATAACACCATATGTTAGATAGTTCACCATTGTCTGTGTGATGAAGCACACCCACATAACACCATATGTTAGATAGTTCACCATTGTCCTTGTAACATTCTAGTTGTGCGCGGCTAAATGTCAAATTATCTGTCTAATTGTGTTGTGATTGGTATTCTATACCATAGTGGGAGAGAATGTCAGGGGGTAGTTAGAATCTGTTGTTTAGAAGTATGAAGTTTTGACAATGAAATGATGGGGATATAAATTACCCGCGGGGCTGGGGTGGGGGGCTGGTAAAGATACACCAATGACAGGGATAGCGGCAATGATCAGTTATGGTCAGTTTAGTAGCTAGGGTTGTCACAGCCCGGGTTGGACCAAAACTTTAGCCGCTCCCGTCCGCGAAAATGCTGCATTCATCCAAAAAAAAATAAATACCGCCAGTCCACATACGGATAAAAGTGCTAACCGGGTCGCACCATCCCCTCAGCACCCCCTTTCTACGCCCCTGTTTCTGGCTATAAACAACGTAGACAATACGTCGATGTTTAAAACTATTAATTGCCCTGAGTTATTTATTTAAATGTATGTATGTGAGGAGGTGACCGGGCGGTCTTTGGTTGAACTTTTGAAATGTTTATCTAGAAAAGTTATTAAAAAAATCGATAGATCGCTATTCATCCACCAACTCCAGCAATGGTCCCTCTTAGGTTTGTTGGTTCGTGTGCAAAATCATAAAGTAGTGTGCACATTTTACAGCATCAATTTTTTTTTGTGCGCAAAATTTTCAGCCTACAGACACTTAAGTGGAAATTAGCTGCGCGGTACTCAAAACTGCTGCGCGGCGTCGGTGAGATTGCTGCGCGTCCGCGCAGCTTAAAGGGAACATTGAACTCCGTACTACACATTTAAATGATGTGTACACGAGTCACACAACACGCGAACAAACTTATACTTCCCCTTAAAATTGGTTTAAACACATGTGTCCCACAGTTCCAGCAGCGCAATACAAAGACCAACAACTTGAAGTAAAATGCACTCCATTGTATGATGACTTGTCCAACAGTTGAAATAGCATCCATGCTCTTACTACAACGATTTTTCTAAAAGTTGAAACAACACCCATATCATCACGGCAATGATGATAAGCCTCATATCATCACCGCAATGATGATAATCTCCCATATCATCACCGCAATGATGATAATCCCCATATCATCACCGCAATGATGATAATCCCCCATATCATCACCGCAATGATGATAATCCCCCATATCATCACCGCAATGATGATAATCGCCCATATCGTCACCGCAATGATGATAATCTCCCATATCATCACCGCAATGATGATAATCCCCCATATCATCACCGCAATGATGATAATCCCCCATATCATCACCGCAATGATGATAATCACCCATATCATCACCGCAATGATGATTATCGCCCATATCGTCACCGCAATGATGATAATCACCCATATCATCACCGCAATGATGATAATCACCCATATCATCACCGCAATGATGATAATCACCCATATCGTCCCCACAATGATGATAATCACCCATATCGTCCCCACAATGATGATAATCACCCATATCGTCACCACAATGATGATAATCACCCATATCGTCACCACAATGATGATAATCACCCATATCGTCACCACAATGATGATAATCACGGTATAGCAGTGGTGTTACTACTATTAGTGGGTATAGGTCACCACAATGATGATAATCACCCATATCGTCACCACAATGATGATAATCACCCATATCGTCACCACAATGATGATAATCACCCATATCATCACTGCAATGATGATAATCACCCATATCGTCCCCACAATGATGATACGACAAAATTATTCACCAATCGGTCCAAAACAAGATCTATTCTTCGCAGCTGTCGCATTCTGTCTCTAAAGTAGAGGTTTTTTTTTTTTTTATTGTTGAAGGCATTATCAAACCTATAGAATTAAAACATTAGCAGGCCTCCAGTAGTGTGATCTCTTCCTCCATCATTACATTAGGCGTTACTGGTTAACATGTTTTTTTTCTTCCACAATTCAACAACGCCAGTACAGTTATGTGGATTACAATCTGATATCTTTTTCGCACAACCACCTACATCACCATATCATACTACACACGGTCAGCAGATTACGCTAGCTAGTGTGCACCATTTTAGCGTATTTTTACACAGGTAAACTAACTAACTAACTTAAGAAAATCAGCGAACACCGAGCCGAGGCTCATATGGTCCTCCCCAACGCACCACCCCGCCAACCAAACCGGCCGTCAACCACTCCCCCAGTGGTCTTTAGTCCGATCGGGCCGCGAAGCGGCACGCCAGGGACGCTCCGCCCCTAAGACCGCCACACCCGACCTCCACTCGATTGGCCGCTGAGTGTGGCAGCCCCAGAGAAGAAACACCTGGCCAGCCGGATTGCTACTCACGCAGCAACAGGGCCGGGCTTTCTAGGGGTTGGGGTGGATATTTAACGTCTCTAAAGTCCCCCCTTACCACCCCGGGGGGACCGCGTAGTTGTTTAAGACCGACGCCCTCTACTAGGGTTTGTGTGGTTATTCTACGGCGCGACTAATTCACACCG
>CAXITT010000316.1:653346-665094 GCA_964033795.1 Lymnaea stagnalis | reverse complement strand
AAAAAAAAAAGAGTGTTTTTGGTCCACCCCCCCCCCCCCCAAAAAAAAAGCCGCCTGAAATGACGCCTTTGCTAAGGCGTGGGGTTCCGGTGAAAGTCTGCGTGGGGGCGGGGGTGGTGGTGGCTTGAAAGGCTCGACATCCCAGCATTCTTAGGGACGCCGAAAGATTTAATGCATTTTGACCAGAGTGCTGTTTGCAGAGAGAGAGGACATCGTCTGCTAATTTATTTAGCGCGAGACTGCGCGCAGGCTGGTCACTCTCGTGGCCCCTCTCGAATCTGGGGCTGTAATGGACGGATAATTTATGTGCCGTCATAAGGTCAGTGTAAGAGCCAAGAGGTTTGTTGGGAGGTGTCCGGCTGGACATTGGGATTCTGAGGGTAGGTGTTAAAGGGACAGTAGGTTTATGCAAGACGACGTCATATCACGAGAGATGTCCTTATATTACCACAGATGAAACACATTGTGATGAATGGATCCCAATTAACATATATGTTGCACTATTTGATGACATATACATATATGGCCCCATATTATGACCGATGGCTCTATGTTAAACACAAGTAAATCTCTAAAGTTTAAAAAAAAAAAAAATTAATAAAATTTTTACTGTGCTTGGTTACTTGCGTATCCGGAAATTTGTTAGAAAGAAATTTCGTCGACGAAAAATTGATTGACGGAAGTTTGATCGAACGGAAGTTTGGTCGAATCTTTTTTTCCAGTTCAAATTTCTGGTAACTTGTCATACTTCTTTTTATCTTGTTTACTGATGAAGGCCCTAAGTAGAAACGTCCAAATCTTTGGTCCTGTTTGTGAATTCAAGTTAAGCATACCTCGTCCTTATATTTCATCTATGTTGTGCAGTGGCGCAGTTTAGTCAAGTGCCGCACAGGGCGTGCACATATTTGCACGAACAAATGTCTACTTTGGCCGAAAATACCTATAATTAGCAGACCCGCTACTGGGAATTTGTTGTTTCGCTACGCTCCTGGGAATTCGTTGTCTCGCTACGCTCCTGGGCATCTTCAGTCTCGTTATAACCGAGGGCACGCGGCTCTCTCACAGCGGCGTCAACTTGCATTTCTCTGTCTTCCGTCTGAAAGTGTGCCCAAATCTGCCTTCCTCTTAAATCTCTCTCTAATTACTTCTCTCACTCTTGTCTTTTTGGACTATCTATTTGGACTATCTATTAGGACTATCTGTTTGGACTATCTATTTGGACTATCTGTTTGGACTATCTATTTGGACTATCTGATTGGACTAATCTGCACTGAATCTGCATGACTCCAAACAGTTAAGTGCCGGACATTCCGTGACCCTTTTACTGAAAACATTTCTGCCCACCTGTCCGTCTGTCTTTCTGCTAGCCCGTCCTCCTGTCCGTCTGTCGTTCTGCTAGCCTGTCCTCCTGTCCGTCTGTCATGTCTTCTGACGAGTGGTGGTCTCCGGATATTCCCGTTTTCTAGCCCTCCCGCCTGCACCCCTTATGTCCCGGTCCAGGCAGGTGTGTCTCCAAATGCCCGAGTGTGTCTCCTTTCATTCAGACGGCGGATCCACGGCGTCCGACCGAATCTTTTAAGTTCCATTTTTAGCAGCAGTTACCCCGCTGTAGCCCGTTCAAACATATCTTTGATGTCGCTTAACCTTTAAAAAAATGTAAAAAAAAAAAGTTGCTGTCAATTGAATTAAATCGTAAATTTAGCACTGAACAAATAGACGCAGAGGTAACGGGGGACATAGTTTTAGGTACACCCAAACCCTGTTTGAGAACCCGTGATCTCGGTTTAGCACAATACTCATCAACAAGCCCATTGAAAACCGTTGACAAAAGCAAATCCGTTTTTATGAGACCTGTTTGAAAACAAAGAAGGAAAAGAAAGAGACACCACTAATGAAGCACTGACATCGCAACAAAACAAACTTGACAAAAAAAAATTAAAGAAGAAAGAAAGAAACATAAACATAATCACATTGTGAGGATGGAACGAGGGTTCAATAAAGGACAGAGTGAATTCCGTAAAGTAGGACATTTCGTCGTCGATGCTCAGGTCGATGTTAAGGTCGTCGTTCAATGGTACACTGTGCTATTTGAACGACACGGTAATGGTACAATATGATATTTGTACGAGACGGTCATGGTACAATATGATATTTGTACGAGACGGTCATGGTACAATATGATATTTGTACAACACGGTAACGGTACAATTTGATATTTGTACGACACAATCATGGTACAATATGATATTTGTATGACACGGTAATGGTACAAAATGATATTTGTACAACACGGTAATGGTACAATGTGATATTTGTACGACATGGTCATGCTACAATGATATTTGTACGACACGGTCATAACACAATGTGATATTTTTATGACACGGTCATGACACAATGTGATATTTGTATGACACGGTAATAGTACAACGATATTTGTACAACACGGTAATGGTACAATGTGATATTTGTACGACATGGTCATGCTACAATGTGATATTTGTACGACACGGTCATAACACAATGTGATATTTTTATGACACGGTCATGACACGCTGTGATATTTGTACGTCACGGTAATGGTACAATATGACATTTGTACGACACGGTCATGGTAAAATATGATATTTGTACGACACGGTAATGGTACAATGATATTTGTACGACACGGTCATGACACAATGTGATATTTGTACGACACGGTCATGACACAATATATTTGTACGACATGGTAATGGTACAAAGTGATATTTGTACGACACGGTAATGGTACAATGTGATATTTGTACGACACGGTAATGGTACAATGTGATATTTGTACGACATGGTAATGGTACAATGTGATATTTGTACGACACGGTAATGCTACAATGTGATATTTGTACGACATGGTAATGGTACAATGTGATATTTGTACGACACGGTAATGGTACAATGTGATATTTGTACGACATGGTAATGGTACAATGTGATATTTGTACGACACGGTAATGCTACAATGTGATATTTGTACGACATGGTAATGCTACAATGTGATATTTGTACGACACGGTAATGGTACAATGTGATATTTGTGGTAACGGAACGTAAGGTGTACGAGCCACGAACAAATAGACTGGTGGATAAATTACTCTCCTATCGTCACACTAGTGTCCACGACTGTTCCCGGTTTGGAGCAACGAAAAAAGAGGGGGGGGGGGCGAGCTGTAAGAAGGTGGGATTGATGGATGGACAGGTGATAAAAGTCTCGGGGTGGCTTTGTCTTGTAGCATGGTGGAATAAAGTGCACGCGTTTCTACAGTGGTTCTCGCGACCTAATATATTTTTGTACTCGGTGTACGCCCAAGGAGTCGGGTAGGCCGACTGAAGGCCACTGCAATAATTAAATAGTTATGCAGATTGAAAGCGAATGACTGGATGGAAGAACTAGCAAAGTGAATAAAATTACACAAAAACCGACACAGATCAAGATGAACGGATGAATTAAGGAAGTAACCACTAGACACTTTAGTCTATAGAGATAAATTGGGTAACAAAGGGATGTAGATAAATAACATTTAACGTGATTAGAGCAGAGAATAATTGCCATTATCGCAGATGCGGGGACGTACTTTGTATTGTTCTGAGTGCGTCAAACAGGAACATTCAAACTCTACGCCACGCACATATCATCGGCCACGTTATCTTCCTCACGACCCCCTTCCCGGGCAGAATGGGGTCTTAAATTAAATTTAAAATATGAAATATTCATGTTCCGACGAAGGTTCGGTGACGTCACTATATGGTACGGCAATTGTGCAGCAAATAGTGCTGAATATCCACCACCAGGGAGAAGCTGTTTGAATGTATTGGGCAGCCGGCTCCTCACAACGGACCACTGATAACCATTCACATCTGACTATTTATACAACTTTAAACGGGTATTTGAAATATTATACAACGGTACACAGCAATTTGAAATATTTACAGCTGGCTATTAATACAACTATACAAAGCAATTTGAAATATTTACAGCTGGCTATTGATACAACTATACAAAGCTATTTGAAATATTTACAGCTGGCTATTGATACAACTATACACAGCTATTTGAAATATTTACAGCTGGCTATTGATACAACTATACACAGCTATTTGAAATATTTACAGCTGGCTATTGATACAACTATACAAAGCTATTTGAAATATTTACAGCTGGCTATTGATACAACTATACAAAGCTATTTGAAATATTTACAGCTGGCTATTGATACAACTATACAAAGCTATTTGAAATATTTACAGCTGGCTATTGATACAACTATAGACGTCTATTTTACATTTTTACAGTTGGCTATTTTCCGATGACTTTTTCAACAGCAAAAAAAAAAGAAAAAAAAAGATAATTAAAACTGATTATTGAAATCAATTTACAGCCGACAATTTACAACTATTAACGTATGTTGTCCGTGGTTAATAGTTGTAAATTGTCAATTTGGAATTGTTGTATGTTGTCCGTGAACAATTCCAAATTGACAATTTACAACTACTCACAATGGACAAATTACAACTATTCCAATAGGACAATTTACAACTATTTACAACGGACAATTTACCACTCTTCAAAGCGGGCAATTTACAACTACTAACAACGGACAATTTACACCAATTTACAACGGGCAATTAAAAACGGACAGTTAACAACTAATTTACGCACAGTTTATGATTTGAAAACTGGTTACAGCTGACTGTTTGAATAATTTATAGCTGACTACAATTATTTACAACTCGCCATTACAACCGGCCATTTACAATGGACCAGTCTACGGCTTGCATGTTTAAGCCAACCAGCTGACCGTCCCTTGACACATTCGTAAGAGGACACACTACCATGACACAACAGAACCAACGTGTCTTGCTACTCACGGTTTCTCACAGCGAGGTGTACGAGTAGCAGCGTGCAGAGCTGTGCCAGGCCTATCATCTCGGTACAGTCGACTGGTACATCTCCACATCAATGGGCCGGTACGGCTGCCTGGTGACCGTCCATGGGGCTGTGGTGTGGTTGAGGCGGTGCCGCCTGTGAGACGAGACAACGAAAGCCCGTGAATACAACGGTGCAGACACTCGAGCATTTGATGAGGTTCGAAATGATGAAAGGTGTATTGATGGTTTGAAATGATGACATCTGTATTGATGGTTTGGAATGATGACATCTGCATTGATGGTTTGAAATGATGACAGGTGTATTGATGTTTTTAAATTATGACATCTGTGTTGATGTTTTTTAAATGATGACATCTATATTGATGTTTTGAAATGATGACATCTATATTGATGTTTTGAAATGATGACATCTGTATGGATGGTTTGAAATGATGACATCTGTTTTGATGTTTTAAAATGATTACATCTGTACGGATAGTTTGAAATGATGACAGGTGTATTGATGTTTTGAAATAATTGACATCTGTTTTGATGTTTTGAAATGATTACATCTCTGTATTGATGGTTTGAAATGATGACATCTGTATTAATGTTTTGAAATGATGACATCGGTATTGATGTTTTGAAATGATGACATATGTATGGATGGTTTGAAATGATGGAAATATTTATAGACACATCGTCCTTTGGAAGGGTTCTAAAACATTTTAGCAGCGCCTCCACCCTTTTGATCCCTTCAACCACCCTTCGAACATCCTCCCACCAACCTACCACCACCCTCCGAACACCCTCCCACCAACCTACCACCACCCTTCAACCACCCTCCGAGCACCCTCCACCAACCTACCACCATCCTTCAACCACCCTCCCACCAACCTACCACCACCCTTCAACCACCCTCCGAGCACCCTCCACCAACCTACCACCATCCTTCAACCACCCTCCCAGCAACCTACCACCACCCTTCAACCACCCTCCCACCAACCTACCACCACCCTTCAACCACCCTCCGAACACCCTCCCACCAACCTACCACCACCCTCCCACCAACCTACCACCATCCTCCCACCAACCTACCACCACCCTCCGAACACCCTCCCACCAACCTACCACCACCCTATCCAGAATTACCCTTGTCTCCACTCTATCCAGTATCACACTCGCCTCACTCGCGACTACGTCTCGTAATGATAACAACCCTCCAACCTCACTCCACCACCCTTCCACCACCCTCCCACCAACCTACCACCACCCTTCCACCACCCTCCGACCACCCTCCCACCAACCTACCACCACCCTCCCACCAACCTACCACCATCCTCCCACCAACCTACCACCACCCTCCGACCACCCTCCCACCAACCTACCACCACCCTCCGAACACCCTCCCACCAACCTACCACCACCCTCCCACCAACCTACCACCATCCTCCCACTTTGACTCCCGAAACCCCTGACTCTGACCACCACGTACCGTGACCCCCACTCCCCCCGACACTGAGTCCGCGGTCCACTGACGCTGATCCGCCACACCCCTGATGTGATTCAAAAACCTTTTTAAAAGAAATTTTGTAAGATAGCTATCTCGTTTTGTGTTAGAAATACAATACATTAACAGTCCTGTATTACATTTTATTCTCATAGACCCATAAGGCAGACATTGTTTGGTCGATTAATAAAAAGGAAAAAAAAAGGTACTGTGGGGGTGGGGGGACATTAGAATATAAATCTAGTTCAGGGGCGGAAAAAATAAGTTTTCGGGTGGTTTCATGGAGAGTGTGGAAGAAAAAAAAGGGGGGGGGGAAGGAGGTGCACTAATTGGGATTCTTATAAAGTGCGTTACTTGAATACTGTTTCGTCNCCCCCCCCCCCCCCTTTACCAACCCAATTCATCTTTCCTTAGGGTTAACTCCCCTAGAATTCCCCCACCCCCCTCCCGTCCCCCCACGCGCGTCTTTCCCTTCTTGTTGGTCATCTCGTGACATCCGGAGCCAGAGAGCCGAGGCTAATCCCATCTCACCGCGACCTTTATTAAACAATATTCTTTCTGCTCTTTTCTTCAATGTTTCGTTCGTTTAAACAAAATTGGTGCAAAGCAAAGCAACAACAACAACAACAAAAATAATAAATAAAATAATACAAGTTTTTTTTTGGTTAGTTCAACTGTATTGCTTGCACGTGATTAGTTTAACTGTATTGCTTGCACGTGATTAGTTTAACTGTATTGCTTGCACGTAATTAGTTTAACTGTATTGCTTGCACATGATTAGTTTAACTGTATTGCTTGCACGTGATTAGTTTAACTGTATTGCTTGCACGTGATTAGTTTAACTGTATTGCTTGCACGTGATTAGCTTAACTGTATTGCTTGCACGTGATTTCAAGTTACCTGCCAATAAAAAAAAAAATGTGATTGAAAACAGACAATAACAAAACCCGCCATTGGATTCGAAAGGTCACATCCAGTAATCTGAAAGGACTTGAAGGTCATTCAAGATCAATACGTTTCAACGAGTACTACATGTGTACAGGAATGGATTAAAAAAAAAAAAAGATTAAAAGAATCTGATCTACTTTGACTAGAGTTTATGAACCTTGTAACAAGATAAGAAATAGTCAAATTGGTTTGTTTTTTTTTGTTTTTTTTTGTTGTTCGGTCCAAGTTTTTAATTACAGTTGGTTGGGGGGGGGGGAATGTGGTGATCCATTTTTCCTTATAAGCCACACACACAGTGCGGTAGGTCCGGAGACAACAAGGACAGAGACAACGACTGCGCGTGTCCGAGCGTTAAACAAACCCCCCTCCCCCAGCCCAACGGTTCTCAAACGTGTATGTGTTGCGGACCGGTGGACAGGTTTCAAAGTCGCACCCGGGGCGTGGCGCCAGATTTTAACAGCCGTGTCTCCTATTTATATGACAATAAATGTGCATGTTGTGCGGGCCGGCAACGCGAGAGGCTCGTGGGCCGGTGCCAGTCCGCGGACCACCATCTGGGGGATGCCGAACTAACTCAAGTGTTGGCGGGACAAATACAAAACTGGACCAAGGGAAGAACAATCAAATCATAAATGCCTGGACACGTTCATTCATCTGTGTGGGAGGGTGGGATGGCGTGGGCTGGGGGGAGGGGGCAACATGTCGTTCCTTGACCAGGCGTAAATAAGGAAGCTGGTGGGTGGGGAGTAGACACAAATGACAAACTGACAACAGACAGCTTGAAACCACCGGAAATGACATCTCGTTAACACCAAGAAGCATCCTAATGCATCAAATCGATTTCAAGGGGGGTGGGAGGGGTGGGGGCGGGGCACCCCCACCCCACGACGTTATTGAAATGACCTTGACTCAATGCTTGTTTTACCTCCCGCCTTCCATTACGCTCTCAGTCGGCGGGCTGCCCCGCGTGATAAGGGTAATGGAGGCATTGTGTTACGTCATTTCCGCTTGTATAAGATGGCTCAGTCATGCTCTTGGCAAGGCTGGGCCAATTCTGAGCCACTTGGCTTCGTTTGCTGTTTACCTGGATTAAAAGGACCGGACCTCAAATTTTTGTTTGTTTCTTTCCCAATCTAACATTTGTGTCGATAACTTATCCTTGTCAGTAGGTCATTCCATGTCAGGTTTGAAGTGTTTTTATAGGAATTACGTTATTCATATTATTTGAAGTGTTTTATGGGCATTAAGTTATTCATATTTTTTGAAGTGTTTTAATGGGCATTAAGTAATTCATATTATTCGAAGTGTTTTTTATGGGCATTAAGTAATTCATAATATTCGAAGTGTTTTTTATGAGCATTAAGTTATTCATATTATTCGAAGCGTTTTTATGGGCATTAAGTTATTCATATTATTCGAAGTGTTTTTTATGGGCATTAAGTAATTCATATTATTCAAAGTGTTTTTTATGGGCATTAAGTTATTCATATTATTCGAAGTGTTTTTATGGGCATTAAGTTATTCATTTTATTTGAAGTGTTATAATGGGCATTAAGTTATTCGAAGTGTCTTTTATGGGCATTAAGTTATTCATATTATTTGAAGTGTTTTTATGGGAATCAAGTGATTCATTTTTTTGAAGTGTTTTCATTGGCTTAAGTTATTCACATTATTCGAAGTGTTTTTTAAGGGCATTAAGTTATTCACATTATTCGAAGTGTTTTTATGGGCATTAAGTATTCACATTATTCGAAGTGTTTTTTTATGGGCATTAAGTTATTCATATTATTCGAAGTGTTTTTATTGGCTTAAGTTAATCATATTTTTAAAGTGTTTTTATGGGCATAAAGTTATTCATATTATTTGAAGTGTTTTTATTGGGCATAAAGTTATTCATATTATTTGAAGTGTTTTGATAGGCATTAAGTTATTCATATTATTCGAAGTGTTTTAATGGGCATTAACTTATTCATATTATTTGAAGTGTTTTTATGGGCATTAAGTTATTCATCTTATTTGAAGTGTTTTTTATGGGCATTAAGTTATTCACATTATTCGAAGTGTTTTTTATGGGCATTAAGTTATTCACATTATTCGAAGTGTTTTTATGGGCATTAAGTTATTCACATTATTCGAATTGTTTTTAATGGGCATTAAGTTATTCATATTATCATATTATTCGAAGTGTTTTTTATGGGCATTAAGTTATTCACATTATTTGAAGTGTTTTTATGGGCATTAAGTTATTCACATAATTTGAAGTGTTTTTATGGGCATTAAGTTATTCACATTATTCGAAGTGTTTTTTATGGGCATTAAGTTATTCACATTATTTAAAGTGTTTTTATGGGCATTAAGTTATTCACATTATTCAAAGTGTTTTTTTATGGGCATTAAGTTATTCACATTATTCGAAGTGTTTTTTATAGGCATTAAGTTATTCATATTATTCGAAGTGTTTTTTATGGGCATTAAGTTATTCATCTTATTTGAAGTGTTTTGTATGGGGATTAAGTTATTCACATTATTCGAAGTGTTTTTTATGGGCATTAAGTGATTCATGTTATTCGAAGTGTTTTTATTGGCATTAAGTTATTCAAATTATTCGAAGTGTTTTTATTGGCATTAAGTTATTCATATTATTCGAAGTGTTTTAATGGGCTTTAACTTATTCATATTATTCGAAGTGTTTTTATGGGCATTAAGTTATTCATCTTATTTGAAGTGTTTTTTATGGGCATTAAGTTATTCATCTTATTTGAAGTGTTTTTTATGGGTATTTAGTTATTGATAATATTTGAATTGCTTAAAAAAATATAAGAGTGGGCGAGTTAGGAAGTAGATTCATTTTGAAAATTGACCAAGCTGTTTGCAATCATTATTAAAAATAGGGTATGTCAATATGTTGTCTTTTTGAAATGATGTAAAATATAATAGCTTGAGAACATAGGCAGGTCTAGTACTTTTAGTAGAAAGTCATGACTTGGCAGTCAGTTTAACTACAGAAAAAACCCAATATATATAATAGTCCCCTCCCCCTATAGTAACAGTCCTCTCCCTTTATATTAACAGTCCCCTCCCCTTATAGGAACAGTCCCCTCCCTTTATATTAACAGTCCCCCTCCCCCTTATAGTAACAGTCCACTCCCCTTATAGTAACAGTCCCCTCCCCTTATAGTAACAGTCCCCTCCCCTTATAGTAACAGTCCCCTCCCCTATATTAACAGCCCCCTCCCCTCACAGTAATATTCCACTCCCCTCCACTTATAGTAACAGCCCCTCCCCTTATAGTAACAGCCCCCTCCCCTTATAGTAACAGTCCACTCCCCTTATAGTAACAGTCCCCTCCCCTCATAGTAACAATCCCCTCCCCTCATAGTAACAGCCCCCTCCCCTTATAGTAACAGTCCCCTCCTCTTATAGTAATAGTTTCATGTGATATATTTTCCAAAAAAATCAAATACTCCTGTTAAAAAAATAAAATATTTTTTAAGGGCCCAAAGGGATGAAGTTGGGCCTTTTAACGATTTATGGTCGTCACATTTCACGATGGCGCCTAGAGGTCGGGGGATCATGAGATAATTGATCAAAAATCGATGGCGCCCCTATCTGGTGACCGGGGCAAATGATCGCAGCCGAGTGCAAGTGATCCAAGGGATATGAGCTGTCACGTCATATTACAACATTACGGCGCCAGGAACGTGTTCGGTGCAGGATGTTAAATTAGGGGGCATAACCGCAGAAGGTAGCGGAACAGTCTCTGAAAATTATTGTAGGACAGCAGATGGTAACTGAACAGTTATTGCTAATTATTACCGTAGGACAGCAGATGGCTACAAAACAGTCTGCAAATTACAGTAGGACAGCAGATGGCAACGAAACAACTTTGCAAATTATTTTTGGACAGCAGATGGCAACTGAAGAGTCATTGCTAATTATTACCGTAGTACAGCAGATGGCTGCAAAAAAGTCTGCAAATTACTGTTGGACAGCAGATGGCAACGAAACAGTCTTTGCAAATTATCGCCGGACCGCAGATGGTAACTGAACAATCATTGTAAATTATCGCTGGACAGCAGATGGTAACGCAACAATCATTGCCCATTATCGTAGGGCAGCATTCCCTTAGTTTTTTTTCCTCCAAAAAAGCCATAGACTATATATATTTACCTAAACCTAATTGAAGGCCAAAAAAAAAACACCAACAACAAAAATCTTACCTGCCTGGCAAGTTGTTCAAATTAGGTAGCCCACCAATACATGCTAATAATAAAATCCTCAACCTAAGGTGGATCTGGAGGGCAGGGGAGATGATTGGGGGGGGGGGGGGGGGTTTGTCAAGGGACCCCATCGGCATTAGGGGGGGATGGAGGAAAACTTGGGAT
>CAXITT010000316.1:605964-629194 GCA_964033795.1 Lymnaea stagnalis | reverse complement strand
CCCCTAAAAGCCACCCTCTCAATGAGGACCCCCGGGGCTAAAATACAAACCCCCGCTAATGGGCTACCCCCCCAAGGGAGACCACCACATTGGTATGGGTTCCCCCTCGAAAATGACCCCCCCCCCCACCTCTCGACGCGGAGCGACTTCCAGGCGAGAAACTAAAGCAGTCCATTGTAGTACTTCATTCCCTCGGGTCATCCCTGCGTGGGGATTCTTTCACGTTTCACACCGATTGACAAGCGAGACTCCGTGCTCGAGCTCTTGTGTGCTCCCTCCCGAGGCCGATCCGTGGGTGATATGAGGTAAGGTTTGGTGGTGGGGGTGCCGACTGTGGGGTGATAAAAATACTACAGCATCATACATGAAAGGCTACACGCAGGGTTCGCCATTGATGCAGCGAGTGAGTAGTGACGTCATTTTAATGCGCGATGTCAACCGTTGGGCCTCTGTCCACCCATGGGGTGCCTGTGGGAGGGGTGCCTGTGGGAGGGGTGCCTGTGAAAGGGGTGCCTGTGGGAGGGGTGCCTGTGGGAGGGGTGGACTTGCGGGATACGCGAGATTTAAAAATAAATAAGGGCGACATATTTTCATCGGTTACCGGAAATTTATTTGTTGGAAATTTCGTCGACGGAAAATTGATCGACGCACCATACTATGTAGTAAAACAAAATAATGCGTTCAAAAAGTAATTTTACGCAAAATTTTAACGCGTGAGCTGAAAAAAAAAAAAAAAAAAGAATTCGACCAAATTTCCGTTTGATCAAATTTCCGTCGATCAATTTTTCCGTTGACGAAATTTCTTTTAAAAAAAAAAAAAACGATTAAAAAAAAAATTTAACCAAAAATTTAAAGCGGGAGCGAAAAAAAAAAAAAAAAAAAGAATTCGACCAAATTTCCGTTTGATCAAATTTCCGTCGATCAATTTTTCCGTTGACGAAATTTCTTTCAAACAAATTTCCGGATACGATTGTCACCCTCTTTAATAATAAATGAGGCGATCACGCTGAACTACATTTGTGAATAGATTGATTGCTTTGTGCATCATCTTTTAAAGGAGTAAATGGCTTTTTCTCCCCTGATAAGAGAATTTTCTATGTCGCAACGGATTATTTCGTTCTGTTTAATTATTGATGTGTACACGTGTCACTATGGATGTGCGCATGTGTGTGCGCATGTGTTAATGTGTGTGTGCATGTGTTACTGTGAATATGCGTATATGTGTGTGCATGTGCTACAGAGAAATGGGCATGTGCGTATATGTGTGCGCATGTGTTACCGTGAATGTGCATGTGCGTATGTGTGCGTGCATGTGCGTATGTGTGCGTGCATGTGCGTATGTGTGCGTGCATGTGTTACTGTGAATGTGCATGTGCGTATATGTGGATGCATGTGTTACTGTGAATGTGCATGTGCGTATATGTGGATGCATGTGCTACTGTGAATGTGCATATATGTGTGTGCATGTGTTACTGTGAATGTGCATGTGCGTTTATATGTGTGCATGTGTTACTGTGAATGTGCATGTGTGCGTTGGAATGAATAAACGTTTTGTGTATTGTATGTTAGTATTTTTTTGAAGAGTTCTATGTGTGTGAATGTTTGTGCATATGAATTTACGTATGTATACATGTGTTTATTTATATATATTTATATGCATGCAATATGTGAATATATGAGTGTATACATTTTTAAAATCTATATACTTCTATGTGTTTATGCTTGCATGCATGCGCATGCATGAGTGTATGTGCATGCACCTATGTATGTGAGTGTGTCTACACCTGCAATTATAATCAGGTGCCGCCAGAATGAACTGTGAGATCTGCATCTTTAACCTCGCGTCACTCTTCTATCCAGATTACGGCACTCTTCTATCCAGATTGCGGCAATCTTCTATCCAGATTGCGGCACTCTTCTGTTCAGATTGCGTCAATCTTTTATCCAGATTGCGGCACTCTTCTATTCAGATTGCGTCAATCTTTTATCCAGATTGCGTCACTCTCCTGTCCACATTTCGGCACACTATAAGGAATACACGATTTTTAACTATTTTCCCCTTCAGATTCAGTGCCCAAAGTTCAAATGCTTACCAAAAAAAAAAAATAAAAAAAATTCCCAGCGGAGGAAATTCCGAGGAATCCCTTTTATTTCCCCCAGGAAGTCTTAGCAGGAAGTTATAGGTTTCAACGATAACAAAACGGTAGGTATGAAGTCTTGGTAAGAAAATTGAAGCAAAAATTTCTCCCTGGGAATTACAAGCGCACAGTAAATCTGGTCAGACTTATTTGTCTTCATCTCAATAGTCTGCCGAGGATTACGTAAGACGGAGACATGGATCATTTCCTTGTGAGGCACACGAGGACAACAGGAGGCGGCCCACAAGACGATGTTGGAGAGATTACTTAGAACTCAACTCGGTGACGTCGGCAAGATTTATTACATAAATCCTAACCCAGACGATTACAACGGAGGCCCCTATATCAGGGTACCTCAAACGACGGCCTGCAGCGGCCAGATCCGGCCCGCCACGGGGGTCCTGTACCCTGGTCCCTGCCCACCCGACCGCTATGCGGGTACACAGGGCTTGCAGTGACACCTATGTAACCAAACTACGGACAGTTTTGTTAGCCAATAACAGGCCCGTATTTCCTATGCAAATACTAACGAGGTTATGTTGATTAAAATTGCTAATTATTTGTAATATTGCAGCCCCCCCCTCTTTTTGATGCACTACAAATTAGATATGTATAATGTGTACAGGAAGTAGTTAATTTTTCACTGCTGTTTTATGCACTACAAATAAGATATGTGCATAGGAATTAGTTAATTTATTTCCTTCTTAAATTATAATCCGGGCCCCAAGATTTTGTAAGGGACAGCGAACCAGCCCCTGTTTAAACGTTTGAGGAACACTGATCTGTAGTCATCCTCAATCTGTTCCTGAAGATTTGACGATTTTAACATTTGAGAATAATAAAAGCAGACCCCCCCCACACACACACACACACACAGGCACAAAGCAATAACAGAAATTCATTGAAGGAACTCATGCCCGTACACAATGGTACATTGCTTAATCTGTGTTGTACTGGGTTGAGATGACGGAAGTGGAAACGGTTGAGCTAAGATGTTATTGTGAAGGAGGAGTGATAACATCAATAAAAAAAAAAGACTCCGGTGGCTGCCATGCTATCGATGGGTTTCATTCGAGCCACTGAATCAGCGACAGCGCTCTCAACAAACAGCGTGTCCAGTGTTGCATAATGCTGTATGTGGGTTTCATTCGAGCCACTGAATCAGCGACAGCGCTCTCAACAAACAGCGTGTCCAGTGTTGCATAATGCTGTATGTGGGTTTCATTCGAGCCACTGAATCAGCGACAGCGCTCTCAACAAACAGCGTGTCCAGTGTTGCATAATGCTGTATGTGGGTTTCATTCGAGCCACTGAATCAGCGACAGCGCTCTCAACAAACAGCGTGTCCAGTGTTGCATAATGCTGTATGTGGGTTTCATTCGAGCCACTGAATCAGCGACAGCGCTCTCAACAAACAGCGTGTCCAGTGTTGCATAATGCTGTATGTGGGTTTCATTCGAGCCACTGAATCAGCGACAGCGCTCTCAAATAACAGCATGTGTAATTTGGCACAACCACGTCACAGGATCTAGACATCTTGTAAGAGTGCTGTCTGTTTTTGTTAATTGAGGATAAAGAGGTAATTACGTTTGCAGATTGAAAAATATAAACGCAGCCAAACTTTTTTCTTTTTTTTAAATAAAAAGAACGTTTTTGAATGGGAAAGGAAATGACAAGTTGATTGGGGGAAAAAATTCAACGGGGGAAAAAAAAAGAAAAGTTAATTAAACAATGAATAAATCAAAATTAAATAGGAGAGAGGAAATGTCTTCGTCTCTGGAGATTTCAAGCATTCACACCCCCCACCCCTTTTTTTTCCAGGGCCACGGAAAGGCGGCCTCAAATTCACAATTTTTTGTCCCAGTTTCCTGAACTTTTAAATTTCCTAAGACACTACGCTGAAAGCTCCAAGGCGTAACGGTGAAATCCCTAAGATACAAAGGTAATTGCCCCAATATACGACGACGAGGGCCTAAAGGTGCTACGGCAGTAGTCCCAAAATACTACGGCAAAAGCCATAAGATACTAGGGTTATTTCCGCAAGACACTATGCTGAAAGCCCCAAGATACTATGTTAATAACCTTAAAATTCAACGTTTATTGTCGCAATATACTATGGCAATAGCCCCAAGATACAATGGCAATAGCCCCAAGATACAATGGAAATAGCCAAAAGATACAATGGCAATAGCCCCAAGATACAATGGCAATAGTCCCAAGATACAATGGCAATAGCCCTAAGATACAATTGCAATACCCCCAAGATACAATGGCAATAGCCCCAAGATACAATGGCATTAGCAACAAGACACTACGGTTATAGTCAGAAGACACTGTGGTAGGCATGTGCAAGAGACATCAGCTTGAGTGGTCAGGAAATCATTGCCACCATGTCCAAGAGTGGTCGGGAAATAATTGCCACAATGTTCAAGAGTGGTCGGGAAATCATTGCCACCATGTCCAAGAGTTGTCGGGAAATCATTGCCACCATGTCCATGAGTGGTCGGGAAATCATTGCCACCATGTCCAAGAGTGGTCGGGAAATCATTGCCACCATGTCCAAGTGTGGTTGGGAAATCATTGCCACCATGTCCAAGTGTGGTCGGGAAATCATCGCCACCATGTCCAAGAGTGGTCGGGAAATCATTGCGTGGTCGGGAAATCATTGCGTGGTCGGGAAATCATTGCCACCATGCCCAAGAGTGGCTAAAATTAATTCATGCAAACTTTTATTCAACAACAAGTGAACACCCCCACAGTGTGCTGTCTGATGTCATACAACCAGGGCCGTGCGAAGTAGGCGAAAGGGCGCCAACACCAAGGGGCGTTGACACCATCCAATTAGATGCAACATATCTGCTATAATTGTATCAATTCTGGAAGGGCCTCATAAACTCAGGATTTGCCCCTGGGAGAAGTTTTCGCTTAGCATTCTTGAACACACAAGATAATGATCTCTACATCATAAGAACACTGAACACACAAGACAATGGTATCTAAAACACAAGACCCTTGAACACACGGGATAATGATGTCTACAACATAAGACGCTTGAACACACAAGATGATGCCTTCAACATAAGACCATTGAACACACAAGATTATGTTTACAACAAAAGACAATTGAACACCCTTCCACCCCAAAAAATATAAAAAATTCCACTATTGTGTTCAGAAGAGTGTCTGATGATATTCCCCCTCCCCCAGCACCCCCACCCCTTTCGTCATATCTCCTGGAACGGCGTTTTTGTTGCAAACCTTTCTATGGGACACAGCGGTGTACGCCAATTCGTGATTCTATTTTTGACACATCAGATCATGTGACAAACAAATCTTATTTATTTGCTGCTTTCCCCCCCCCCTCTTTACAATTTTTAAAAGTGCATGTTCTCGGGGAAATGTTCAGCAGTCTATAATATAATCCCGCGAGGCTAAGCTTGTTCGGGTGACGTAGATCACCAACATGTTATGACGGTTTTCTGCCCTTTGATCTACCGATACACTTGTCCTTGCTGTAACGTATACTTCCTGATCATTATGTGATGACCATTGTTTTGTCACACTTGTGGTCATTGCTCTCTGGTGAAGATATTGAAAGTATGTCGGGTGTTGGCTGGACGTCTGCTATGGAAACAAAAGAACTGTTGTGAGTGGAGTGTGCTGTGCTTGTACAAGTTGGTGGTGGTGTGTGTGCCATAATTTGTACCAGTAGTATGAGTGAGCTATGGTATATTTATACCAGTTGGTGGAGTGTGTGTGCTCTATTTTGTGCCTATGGCAGGGTACGGCGTGCTAAATTTTGTACAAATCGTTGGGTACACCGTGCAATATTTTGTACCAATGGCTGGGTACGGCGTGAAATATATTTTGTACAAATGGCTGGGTGCGTCACGAAATATACTTTGTACCAATGGCTGGGTACGGCGTGATATATATTGTGTACCAATATCTTGGTCGGGCGTGAAATATATTTTGTACCAATAGCTGGGTACGGCGTTAAATGTATTTTTTTACCAATGGCTGGGTACGGCGTGAAATATATTTTGTACCAATGGCTGGTTACGGATTGATATATATTTTGTACCAAAGGCTGGGTACGGTGTGCTATAATTTGTACCATTGGCTGGTTACGGCGTGATACATATTTTGTACCAAGGGCTGGGTACGGCGTGATATATATTTTGTACCAATGGCTGGGTACAGCGTGAAATAAATTTTGTACCAGTGGCTGAGTATGACGTGATATATACTTTGTACCAATGGCTGGGTACGGTGTGCTATATTTTGTACCAATGCCAGGGTACGCGTGAAATATATTTTGTAACAGAAGCTGGGTTGCGCTGTGTTATATTTGTACCGCTAGCTGGGACGCGTTGTGTTATATTTGTACCGGTAGCTGGGACGCGTTGTGTTATATTTTTACCGCTAGCTGGCGTGCGTTGAGTTATATTTGTACCGCTAGCTGGCGTGCATTGTGTTATATTTGTACCGCTAGCTGGCGTGCGTTGTTATATTTGTACCGCTAGCTGGCGTGCATTGTGTTATATTTGTACCGCTAGCTGGCGTGCGTTGTGCTATATTTGTACCGCTAGCTGGGACGCGATGTGTTTTATTTTGCAGCATTAACTGGGGTGCGCTGTGTTTTTCTTCTCCAGTAGCTGGGGTTCGACATGCTATATTTGTACCAGCAGCTGCGATGCCTTTTGCTATATTTGTACCAGTTACTGGTGTGCGCTGGGCTATATTTATACCAGTAGCCTGGGTCTCATATGGTACAATTTTTAACCCGAGCATAGGTAGTTCTGTGTCCATTTAGCAATGAGGAGAAAAAATTACTTTGGGGTCCGTTTATCCCAAGGATATCATATGAGCTACAATTAATCGCCCATGACATGGTTGATCCATGAAACACTTTGTGGTCCGCTTATCCCAAGGATATCATACGAGATACAATCAGTCTTTCACGACATGATTGATCCTTGAATTTTTTTTTCCCCCAAAATACACGTAGTTAGAAATTCATGATGCATGCAAAAGAACTAACTAAAAAGTGTCACTGAATTAAACTGTTCCTAAACTATAAATCCAAGAATAAAAGCTCATTTCTTGGCTCAGGTGTTTTTAGTGTCGTGCTGATATCATCAGACAGTGGTCGTTTTTTTTTTTAAATATTGATTTGATGCAAGCCTTTTCCCCCATTCAAAATAAATATATAACCATTTTACTTTTCCCCTTCAATAACAATACCATTAACGTATCAGAACTTCCGATAACATTGTTATTCACGTTTCTGTAATTTGAAAACATAAAAAAAAAAAAAAGTGTTTAGCCCAAAGCAACATTTTTATTTCCATTTCTATATAACCATTTTACTTTTCCCCTTCAATAACAATACCATTAACGTATCAGAACTTCCGATAACATTGTTATTCACGTTTCTGTAATTTGAAAAAATAAAAAAAAAAAAAAAGGGTTTAGCCCAAAGCAACATTTTTATTTCCATTTCCTATGACCTCAAACTTCAAACTATTTAAATGCTGGTCAACAGGACGTTTGACCTAATTTCAAGAGTTCCAGGTCTCAAGCCGCCGGACTCTCTGATTCTTTAAATGATTACAGTAATACCTCGAATGGCGCAGGGGTTTACGTCTCGAGTGGTGTGTGTTGGCACGATGTTGGGTCTCCCTGCGCGGTATGGAGCCATGGCTTGTGTACCTTATTTCAACTCACCCCCTATTGTTATTTCTATGTCGTTAAAAATACCTGGTTGCAACGGTCTGCTCAACCCCCTTCCCCTCCAACCTCACTTGATTGTGAAATTAGCGATTTCGAGAGGGTGCTACATAGGGTGAAACAGAGAGATAGATAAAAAGAGTGAGTGAGTGAGAGAGAGAGAGAGAGAGAGAGAGAGAGAGAGATAGAGAGAGAGAGAAAGAAGATACTCTCTGAAGATTGCATTTCTAAACTTTCTTCTCTAGATAAATCCGATTCACTGAATATAAATAAGACGGTCGACTGTAACCGGTAGGCATGCAAGACGTACCAGACATACTAGAGATTGCATTTTCATTGCATGCGTGTGGGTTCAACTATAAAAGTAGGATTTGTACATATATTTCAAGCCTATTAAACCCTTCACACACTCTTATAAACCTTCCCCACAGATATATTAGTATTTAGATTTAGAGTGTTTTGGATATTTTTAGGCCATAAAATGCTTATTTAACCGCAAAGATAATTTTAATGTAAAAAATGCAGTGTACCGCAAAAATCCCGCTAAGTATCGAAAAATCCGCAGAACGTATCGTAAGAGAAAACCAGCGAAGGAGTGAGGGCGCAAAATGCGAAATAGGGCGGAGTTACTGTATACAAATGTACCCTGCCAGAGGATGACGTTATAAATAAATCACATCACATCCATCTTGTAAGAGTGCGCTGTGTAAGAGCATGTGAGATGACATGTATTTTTTTAAAATGGAGCCTTGCATTTGCATAAGACAAAACAAATTAAATTTACGTCTGCCGGCTTGGCCATCTTGTATCCGCTTGAACCCTGGCATACAAGAAAAAACACGAAAAATCGCCTTAAATAAAGCTGATTTTGAATCGAGTCAATCCGAGATGAGATCAGAGTGTCTGGTTGTTGTGGGGGGGGGGGGGGGGGGGGGGGGGGGGGAGGGAGGGACGGACACCAGCCCGATTGCTGAGTGTGACCTAAAAGAAATAATGACGGGAACAACAAAATGTTTCACAAAGTGGCGCAGTTTCAGCGGCGTATCTCGGCTAAATCCCACTCGGGGCGAACTCCCTAAATGCGTCTCATATCACACACACACCGTTTAATATGATGTATTATATACACGTCATAAGTGGCGCCCCGGGTGCCGTAGGCCTCTTCGCGACACCCCCCCTCTCCCCGCCGTTATATCCGTTACTACGTAGTTAGAGAAAAAAATATTTCAATAAATTGACGGACATAAATCGAAGAAGACATCAACGATGTCGAGATCGTTCATTGCCCCCATCAGAACTAAAGACTTTCTGATCTTCTGAAAACTTGGATCGTAAAACCCGTGTGGCCATGAAGATCTATCATATCAATAGCTGAATCAGTGGGAGTAAAACCCGTGTGGCCATGAAGATCTATCATATCAATAGTTGGATCAGTGGGAGTAAAACCCGTGTGGCCATGAAGATCTATCATATCAATAGTTGGATCAGTGGGAGTAAAACCCGTGTGGCCATGAAGATCTATCATATCAATAGCTGAATCAGTGGGAGTAAAACCCGTGTGGCCATGAAGATCTATCATATCAATAGCTGGATCAGTGGGAGTAAAACCCGTGTGGCCATGAAGATCTATCCTATCAATAGCTGGATCAGTGGCAGTAAAACCCGTGTGGCCATGAAAATCTATCATATCAATAGCTGGATCAGTGGCAGTAAAACCCGTGTGGCCATGAAGATCTATCATATCAATAGCTGGATCAGTGGGAGTAAAACCCGTGTGGCCATGAAGATCTATCATATCAATAGCTGGATCAGTGGGAGTAAAACCCGTGTGGCCATGAAGATCTATCATATCAATAGCTGGATCAGTGGGAGTAAAACCCGTGTGGCCATGAAGATCTATCATATCAATAGCTGGATCAGTGGGAGTAAAACCCGTGTGGCCATGAAGATCTATCATATCAATAGCTGGATCAGTGGGAGTAAAACCCGTGTGGCCATGAAGATCTATCATATCAATAGCTGGATCAGTGGGAGTAAAACCCGTGTGGCCATGAAGATCTATCATATCAATAGCTGGATCAGTGGGAGTAAAACCCGTGTGGCCATGAAGATCTATCATATCAATAGCTGGATCAGTGGGAGTAAAACCCGTGTGGCCATGAAGATCTATCATATCAATAGCTGGATCAGTGGGAGTAAAACCCGTGTGGCCATGAAGATCTATCATATCAATAGCTGGATCAGTGGGAGTAAAACCCGTGTGGCCATGAAGATCTATCATATCAATAGCTGGATCAGTGGGAGTAAAACCCGTGTGGCCATGAAGATCTATCATATCAATAGCTGGATCAGTGGGAGTAAAACCCGTGTGGCCATGAAGATCTATCATATCAATAGCTGGATCAGTGGGAGTAAAACCCGTGTGGCCATGAAGATCTATCATATCAATAGCTGGATCAGTGGGAGTAAAACCCGTGTGGCCATGAAGATCTATCATATCAATAGCTGGATCAGTGGGAGTAAAACCCGTGTGGCCATAAAGATCTATCATATCAATAGCTGGATCAGTGGGAGTAAAACCCGTGTGGCCATGAAGATCTATCATATCAATAGCTGGATCGGTGGGAGTAAAACCCGTGTGGCCATGAAGATCTATCATATCAAAAAGTTCTAGAACAGTAACCAGAAATTTAATCGAAACAAATTTGTTCCGACAGAAAATTGTTCGAAGGAAATTTTGTTCAAACGGAAGTTTGTTCCAGAAGAAATAATGGGGGTGAGGTGGGGATGGGGGGAGGGAGCCAAAAAATAGAAAACTGAAGAGGGTGCACCACCACAACCACAGTGGACAATGGCTCAAAGGCGGACCTAGGCTTAGATGGATTGGTTGACGTGGAAAACAGATCTACAGCAGCTGGGAATCCAAGTATGGAAAAGAAGATCATTAGTTAGGTCTGAGTGAAAGGAAGTGGTCAAGGTCTGAGTGAAAGGAAGTGGTCAGGCAGCCCAAAGCCCTACATGGGCTGTATCGCCTCAGGGATGGATGGATGGTCTCAGTGGAAGGATGTGGTGAGGCAGGCCAAAGCCATTCATCGGTTGTGGCGCCACAGGGATGGGTGGATGGTCTCAGTGGAAGGATGTGGTGAGGCAGGCCAAAGCCATTCATCGGTTGTGGCGCCACAGGGATGGATGGATGGTCTCAGTGGAAGGACGTGGTGAGGCAGGCCAAAGCCATTCATCGGTTGTGGCGCCACAGGGATGGATGGATGGTCTCAGTGGAAGGATGTGGTGAGGCAGGCCAAAGCCATTCATCGGTTGTGGCGCCACAGGGATGGGTGGATGGTCTCAGTGGAAGGTTGTGGCGCCACAGGGATGGGTGGATGGTCTCAGTGGAAGGACGTGGTGAGGCAGGCCAAAGCCATTCATCGGTTGTGGCGCCACAGGGATGGGTGGATGGTCTCAGTGGAAGGACGTGGTGAGGCAGGCCAAAGCCATTCATCGGTTGTGGCGCCACAGGGATGGATGGATGGTCTCAGTGGAAGGATGTGGTGAGGCAGGCCAAAGCCATTCATCGGTTGTGGCGCCACAGGGATGGGTGGATGGTCTCAGTGGAAGGTTGTGGCGCCACAGGGATGGGTGGAATGGAATAAGAAGCGGAATTCAGACATGCGCCAAAATTGCATCTTGAATTCATCCAAAAATTTCTGGTGAAGCGCTTAAGCCACTCCACATACCCCTCCCCTAGCCACCCCCTCCCCACCTATCCCCACTTTCACTCAATTGTCAGGCTTCGCCTCAGGTGCCGCCTTTTCTCGGCATGGTAATTCTATTTAACAATTTTTTATCTTTAAGCCAAAGTACCGGTAACTGACATGCAGAGGCGTAGGTAGGGTGTCGCGAAGGTAGCGACAACAAGCTGGATCCGGCCCCGGGCGGCAGCAGCTCTAGTTACGCAACTGCTGATATGACATGACGGTATAATTGTTCAAAAGGGGGGGGGGGCAAAAATCTCGACTGGCCAGAGGCCACCTGGGAGCTTAATCCGACACTGGTTGACGCTGCAAAAAAGGTGCTTTTTCTGTCCTTCCACATCACATGACAAGCCAGATGACAAGAGTTGCGCTATGACTGATTAGTAGATGCCAAAATTATGAACTTGTGACAGGTCGGACTAGTAAAACATCCAGAACCGTGAACTTGTGACAGGTCGGACTAGTAAAACGTCCAGAACCGTGAACTTGTGACAGACAGGTCAAACTAGTAAAACGTCCAGAATTATGAACTTGTGACAGGTCGGACTAGTAAAACATCCAGAAGCGTGAACTTGTGACAGGTCGGACTAGTAAAACATCCATAACCGTGAACTTGTGACAGGTCGGACTAGTAAAACATCCAGAACCGTGAACTTGTGACAGGTCGGACTAGTAAAACATCCATAACCGTGAACTTGTGACAGGTCGGACTAGTAAAACATCCAGAACCGTGAACTTGTGACAGGTCGGACTAGTAAAACATCCAGAACCGTGAACTTGTGACAGGTCGGACTAGTAAAACGTCCAGAACCGTGAACTTGTGAACGGTATGTCTGATAAAGCACCAACAATCATAAATTAATCAGATGTTTGTCTGGTAAAACGCCAGGTATCGTGAATACGTGAAATGTCTGTCTAGTAAAACACAACTAATCTTGAGTATGTGAAATGTCTGTCTAGTTAAACACCAAGATTCATGAGTATGTGAAATGTCTGTC
Source organism: Lymnaea stagnalis (assembly GCA_964033795.1). NCBI lineage: Eukaryota > Metazoa > Mollusca > Gastropoda > Lymnaeidae > Lymnaea > Lymnaea stagnalis. The sequence continues at coordinate 616,573 of CAXITT010000316.1, read as the reverse complement.
TAGTTAAACCCCAAGATTCATGAGTATGTGAAATGTCTGTCTAGTTAAACACCAAGATTCATGAGTATGTGAAATGTCTGTCTAGTAAAACGCCAAAAATCTTATTATGCCAAATGTCTGTCTATTACAGTAAAACGCAAGAATCCTTAATATGTCAAATGTCTGCCAGTCGAATGAATAGAGCATCGAATCGTCTTTTAGTCTCAAAAATAAAACACCGACTTCACCCCCCCCCAACCACGTTGACTCCGCCCCCTTTCCCTAACATAACATGTCTGGCCACTGGACCACGATCATCCTTTTCATACACATCGGCATCATACTCTGTAATTAATGTCAGGGCTGCCAGAGCCGCCCGGATGTAGGAGACAAGTCTTTTTATCCCAGTTACTTATCTTCGGGACTCCAGCGAGGCTTAAGATATCAACGTGGGGAGGAACTTGTTAGATGGGATGTCACGTGTACTTCGTGACGCCACCTGTCCATAAATAGCCATTCGGCTGAACACCATTTTTTTTTTTTTTGGACCAACGATAAACTTTCTTTGAGCAGGAATCATCCTGAGACTAGTCAGAGTTAACTAAGATTGTGCCGGATACTTTGCAGATGTCGGACACAAAGGTGTCCAAAATCCCCAAACTACGTCAATTGTTCTTAGCAGGTAACCCAGTACTCCAGCGAGGCTTAAGATATCAACGTGGGGAGGAACTTGTTAGATGGGATGTCACGTGTACTTCGTGACGCCACCTGTCCATAAATAGCCATTCGGCTGAACACCATTTTTTTTTTTTTTTTGGACCAACGATAAACTTTCTTTGAGCAGGAATCATCCTGAGACTAGTCAGAGTTAACTAAGATTGTGCCGGATACTTTGCAGATGTCGGACACATAGGTGTCCAAAATCCCCAAACTACGTCAATTGTTCTTAGCAGATAACCCAGTTATATTTCTGTGGAGATTCTGTTAAAGTAGAGCGGTCTTAACTGAGTCAATCCCGAGCTTGTGGACCGGAGGTCAATCCCCAGGACAAAAACCCACACATTCAAGCAAAAACAACACCAGCCCCCCCCCCCAACCAACCCCTTATTTTTTTTTTTTGGGTGGAGGGGACTCGTTAACCTTTAAGGGCAACTCACTCAAGAGAAGGCAAACTGTAATCAAACCCGGAGATGAGTTCCGTAGGCGGTATGACATTGAAAGAATAAAACATCGGACAACTCCTGGGACGTGGAACTCATAAAGAGCAGTGAACCACATTTAAAAAAAAAAACCTGCTGGTCATATACTGCATCTTGGTCTTTTCACGTCGTCTTGACTAAGTCTTGCCATGGGATCAAACAGACAAGGATGAGAGAGTGAGTGGTTGCATCTTGGTCACGTCGTCTTGACTAAGTCTTGCCATGGGATCAAACAGGCAAGGATGAGAGAGTGAGTGGTTGCATCTTGGTCTGTTTCACGTCGTCTTGACCAAGTCTTGCCATGGGATCAAACAGGCAAGGATGAGAGAGTGAGTGGTTGCATCTTGGTCTGTTTCACGTTGTCTAGACTAAGTCTTGCCATGGGATCAAACAGGCAAGGATGAGAGAGTGAGTGGTTGCATCTTGGTCTGTTTCACGTCGTCTTGACTAAGTCTTGCCATGGGATCAAACAGGCAAGGATGAGAGAGTCAGTGGTTGCATCTTGGTCTGTTTCACGTCATCTTGACTAAGTCTTGCCATGGGATCAAACAGGCAAGGATGAGAGAGTCAGTGGTTGCATCTTGGTCTGTTTCACGTTGTCTTGACTAAGTCTTGCCATGGGATCAAACAGGCAAGGATGAGAGAGTCAGTGGTTGCATCTTGGTCTGTTTCACGTCGTCTTGACTAAGTCTTGCCATGGGATCAAACAGGCAAGGGTGAGAGAGTGAGTGGTTGCATCTTGGTCTGTTTCACGTCGTCTTGACAAAGTCTTTCCATGGGATCAAACAGGCAAGGATGAGAGAGTGAGTGGTGGGACTTTTTTTTTTCTTGGGGAAGGCGGCATTTCGACCAAGTGCAACGTAAAGAAGTAGATCTTTAGGGCTTAAAATGCGCTCGGCATAATTTTTATTTTATCTTAAAATACTACTCACGATTTGTATACAACCATCCAGGTTAAGGGACACCTACATTTCATATATATATATAGAATCTCTTCTGTTGCACTTCCGTAGGTGTATAATGATGCAAAACTACATTCCGGTATGCATCAAGATGAATGCATGTTCAATTTGACACAAAAGTTTTCAAGAGAGGGGTTCAGTCAGCTAACCCAGGCCTGCACTATACCCAAAATGTAAGGCGGGCCGTAATACTTTATGAAAAACTTGTGCGGGCCCAAAGAAAATAGGGGACAAAAAAAAGGGGGGGGGGGAAGGTGTTCTGAAAATAATAATAATAAAGAATATTTCGTTACTTCGCAGGCTGCAAATCGGGTGCTGGTGGACCGAATGCGGCCTAAAATGTAAGGCGGGACGTAATACTTTATGAAAAACTTGTGCGGGCCCAAAGAAAATAGGGGAAAAAAAAAAGGGGGGGGGGAAGGTGTTCTGAAAATAATAATAATAAAGAATATTTCGTTACTTCGCAGGCTGCAAATCGGGTGCTGGTGGACCGAATGCGGCCCGCGGGCCCTTGGCGATCAATTTGACTTAACCGGCACTTGTCTATACACCTTGAAGCCTGGACCTAACCTTAACCCTTATGACCGAAGGAAAACTGGTGGTATTGACTTGTGATGGTATTTACTTGAGATGGTATTGACTTGTGATGGTATTGACTTGTGATGGTATTGACTTGTGATGGTATTTACTTGAGATGGTATTGACTTGTGATGGTATTGACTTGTGATGGCATTGACTTGTGTTGGCATTGACTTGTGATGGCATTGACTTGTGGTGGTATTGACTTGTGATGGTATTTACTTGAGATGGTATTAACTTGTGATTGTATTGACTTGTGATGGCATTGACTTGTGATGGCATTGACTTGTGATGGCATTGACTTGTGATGGTATTGACTTGTCATGGTACTGACTTGTGATGGCATTGACTTGTGATGGCATTGACTTGTGATGGCATTGACTTGTGATTGTATTGACTTGTGATGTATTGACTTGTGATGGTACTGACTTGCGATGGCATTGACTTGTGATGGCATTGACTTGTGATGGCATTTACTTGTGATTGTATTGACTTGTGATTGTATTGACTTGTGATGGTATTTACTTGTGATGGTACTGACTTGTGATGGTATTTACTTGTGATGTATTGACTTGTGATGGTACTGACTTGTGATGGCATTGACTTGTGATAGTATTGACTTGTGATTGTATTGACTTGTGATAGTATTGACTTGTGATTGTATTGACTTGTGATTGTATTGACTTGTGATAGTATTGACTTGTGATTGTATTTACTTGTGATTGTATTGACTTGTGATGGCATTTACTTGTGATTGTATTGACTTGTGATGGCATTTACTTGTGATGGTATTGACTTGTGATTGCATTGACTTGTGATTGTATTTACTTGTGATTGTATTGACTTGTGATGGCATTTACTTGTGATGGTATTGACTTGTGATTGCATTGACTTGTGATTGTATTTACTTGTGATTGTATTGACTTGTGATGGCATTTACTTGTGATGGTATTGACTTGTGATTGTATTGACTTGTGATGGCATTGACTTGTGATAGTATTGACTTGTGATTGTATTGACTTGTGATAGTATTGACTTGTAATTGTATTTACTTGTGATTGTATTGACTTGTGATGGCATTTACTTGTGATGGTATTGACTTGTGATTGTATTGACTTGTGATTGTATTTACTTGTGATTGTATTTACTTGTGATGGTATTTACTTGTGATGGTATTGACTTGTGATTGCATTGACTTGTGATGGCATTTACTTGTGATTGTATTGACTTGTGATTGTATTGACTTGTGATGGTATTGACTTGTGATGGTATTGACTTGTGATGATACTGAATTATGATGGTATTGACCTGTGATTGTATTGACTTGTGATGGTATTGACTTGTGATGGTATTGACTTGTGGTGGTATTGACTTGTGATGGTATTTTCTTGTGATGTATTTACTTGTGATGTTATTTAAGTGTGATGGTATTTAAGTGTGATGGTATTTACTTGTGATGGTATTTACTTGTGATGGTATTGACTTGAGATGGTATTGACTTGTGATGGCATTGACTTGTGATGGTATTGACTTGTGATGGCATTGACTTGTGATGGCATTGACTTGTGATGGCATTGACTTGTGATGGCATTGACTTGTGATGGTATAGACTTGTGATGGTATTGATTTATGATGGTATTGACTTGTGATGGTATTGATTTGTGATGGTATTGACTTGTGATGGTATTGAATTGTGATCATATTGACTTGTGATTGCATTGACTTGTGATTGCATTGACTTGTGATTGTATTGACTTGTGATGGTATTGACTTGTGATGGTATTGACTTGTGATGGTATTGACTTGTGATGGTATTGACTTGTGATGGCATTGACTTGTGATGGCATTGACTTGTGATGGCATTGACTTGTGATGGTATTGACTTGTGATGGTATTGACTTGTGATGGTATTGACTTGTGATGGTATTGACTTGTGATGGTATTGACTTGTGATGATATTGACTTGTGATGATATTGACTTGTGATTGCATTGACTTGTGATGGCATTGACTTGTGATGGCATTGACTTGTGATGGCATTGACTTGTGATGGCATTGACTTGTGATGTATTGACTTGTTTATATATTGACTTGTGATGGTATTGACTTGTGATTGCATTGACTTGTGATGGCATTGACTTGTGATGGCATTGACTTGTGATGGCATTGACTTGTGATGGTATTGACTTGTGATTGCATTGACTTGTGATGGCATTGACTAGTGATGGCATTTACTTGTGATGGTATTGACTTGACATGGTATTGACTTGTGATGGCATTGACTTGTGATGGTATTGACTTGTGATTGCATTGACTTGTGATGGCATTGACTTGTGATGGTATTGACTTATGATGGTATTGACTTGAGATGGTATTGACTTGAGATGGTATTGACTTGTGATGGCATTGACTTGTGATGTATTGACTTGTGATTGCATTGACTTGTGATGGTATTGACTTGTGATTGCATTGACTTGTGATGGCATTGACTTGTGATGGTATTGACTTGTGATTGCATTGACTTGTGATTGCATTGACTTGTGATTGCATTGACTTGTGATTGCATTGACTTATGATGGTATTGACTTGTGATTGCATTGACTTGTGATGGCATTGACTTGTGATGGCATTTACTTGTGATTGTATTGACTTGTGATGGTATTGACTTGTGATGGTATTGACTTGTGATGGCATTGACTTGTGATGGTATTGACTTGTGATGGCATTTACTTGTGATTGTATTGACTTGTGATTGTATTGACTTGTGATGGCATTTACTTGTGATTGTATTGACTTGTGATTGTATTGACTTGTGATGGTATTGACTTGTGATGGTATTGACTTGTGATGGTATTGACTTGTGATGGTATTGACTTGTGATTGCATTGACTTGTGATGGCATTGACTTGTGTTTGTATTTACTTGTGATGGTATTTACTTGTGATGGTATTTACTTGTGAAGATGGTATTTACTTGTGATGGTATTTACTTGTGATGGTATTGTAAAAGCCTTAAATCTATTTTAAGTCAATAATTCACTATTAGAACATCCAGATCATCTTTATTACGCCCATTTGAATGTGTGATGAGCGCCTTTAATTTTGTTTTGAAGTTGGGTTTGGGGTGGGTTGGGTTTCGGAAAAGCTACGCATTGTCAGTTACGCCTTTGAAAATCTTTTGCCACGACAAGCTAAGCAAAATTCCCTAGGACAGAAGTCCTTTGAAAATGTCGTCTGCTCTATCTGTTTCGTGTTGTAAAAGTGTCCATTGCCTTAGTTTTATGAAACCGAGTGGTGATGTTCTACTTATTACTTGTTGAATCTGTGACCCACAAGATGGTCAAGTGTCACCCGGCGTTAACCTCTAAACCTGTGTGGTTGACCACATTCATCTCTATCCCATGTAGGAAAGTGTTACCCACCACAATCTCTGTCCCATGTAGGAAAGTGTTACCCACCACGATCTCTGTCCCATGTAGGAAAGTGTTACCCACCACAATCTCTGTCCAATGTAGGAAAGTGTTACCCACCACAATCTCTGTCCCATGTAGGAAAGTGTTACCCACCACGATCTCTGTGATCCATGTAGGAAAGTATAAACCACCACGATCTCTGTCCCATGTAGGAAAGTGTTACCCACCACGATCTCTGTCCCATGTAGGAAAGTGTTACCCACCACGATCTCTGTCCCATGTAGGAAAGTGTAACCCACCACGATCTCTGTCCCATGTAGGAAAGTGTTACCCACCACAATCTCTGTCCCATGTAGGAAAGTGTTACCCACCACGATCTCTGTCCTATGTAGGAAAGTGTTACCCACCACGATCTCTGTCACATGTAGGAAAGTGTTACCCACCACGATCTCTGTGACCCATGTAGGAAAGTGTTACCCACCACGATCTCTGTCCCATGTAGGAAAGTGTTACCCACCACGATCTCTGTCCCATGTAGGAAAGTGTTACCCACCACGATCTCTGTCCCATGTAGGAAAGTGTTACCCACCACGATCTCTGTCCCATGTAGGAAAGTGTTACCCACCACGATCTCTGTCCCATGTAGGAAAGTGTTACCCACCACGATCTCTGTCCCATGCAGGAAAGTGTTACCCACCACGATCTCTGTGACCCATGTAGGAAAGTGTTACCCACCACGATTTCTGTCCCATGTAGGAAAGTGTTACCCACCATGATCTCTGTCCCATGTAGGAAAGTGTTACTTACCACGATCTCTGTCCCAAGTAGGAAAGTGTTACTCACCGCGATTTCTGTCCCATGTAGGAAAGTGTTACCCACCACGATCTCTGTCCCATGTAGGAAAGTGTTACTCACCACGATTTCTGTCCCATGTAGGAAAGTGTTACTCACCACGATTTCTGTCCCATGTAGGAAAGTGTTACCCACCTCGATCTCTGTCCCATATAGGAAAGTGTTACCCACCACGATATATGTCCCATGTAGGAAAGTGTTACCCACCACGATCTCTGTCCCATGTAGGAAAGCGTTACTCACCACGATCTCTGTCCCATGTAGGAAAGTGTTACTCACCACGATCTCTGTACCATGTATTAAAGTGTTACCCACCACGATCTCTGTGATCCATGTAGGAAATTGTTACCCACCACGATCTCTGTCCCATGTAGGAAAGTGTTACTCACCACGATCTCTGTCCCATGTAGGAAAGTGTTACCCACCACGATCTCTGTGACCCATGTATGAAAGTGTTACCCACCACGATCTCTGTCCCATGCAGGAAAGTGTTACCCACCACGATCTCTGTGACCCATGTAGGAAAGTGTTCCCATGTAGGAAAGGGTTACCCACCACGATCTCCTGCCCCTGCAGGAAAGTGTTACCCTTACCCACCACGATCTCTGTCCCATGCAGGAAAGTGTTACCCACCACGATCTCTGTGACCCATGTAGGAAAGTGTTACCCATGTAGGAAAGTGTTACCCACCACGATCTCTGTCCCATGCAGGAAAGTGTTACCCACCACGATCTCTGTGACCCATGTAGGAAAGTGTTACCCACCACGATCTCTGATACATGGAAATTTGGAAAAATGAATTGTCCGTACATTGAATTAACGGTGAAATGAATGCTGTTTACACTGGATTTATTGGTTTTATGTACATGAACGATTTGATAGAATCACCAGCTGAGATGAAGACAAGGTGGGCTCTAGGCGTACACAGAGTAGAGCTGAAATGGAGACAGTGGTGCTTATAAGCATAGTCACTTCGGGTCTAATAGTGTAAGTGAAGTAGAACTTATAGTGGAGACCTAGATGCGTGGGAGACATGCTGGTCTATTTGTGTAAATGACGAAATGGGGTTGGAGGGGGGGGGGCACCGTAATAGATAAAAAGAAAGAAAAAATACAAAAGAGAAAGAAAGGCCAACTAGAAAGATGAATTACCCAGCTCTCTCGCCAGACTTTGGGAGGTAGACGTACAAGATCCGATGAGACAGACATGCAAATTGCAGAGAGATTAATTTAATGGACGGTGGAGATCTGGGAGATTTTTAACATGAAAAGGGAAAGTGATTTTATTTATATTTATTTAACAAAGTGAGTGAGAGAGATAGAGAGAGAGAGAGAAGGAGATGGAGGGAGGGAAGGGTGGGAGGGAGAGATATGGGAGAGAGGGGGGAAAGAGTTCTAAAGAGAGAAAATGAAAAAGGGAAACCAGAGAGAGAGAGAGAGAGAGAGAGAGAGAGAGAGTGAGATAGATGGAGAAACAGAGAAGAGAGCGGGAGAGAGATGGGAGGAGAGGGGAAAGAGAGGACAAGAGAAAGAGAGAGAGATAGAGAGAGATGTGAAAATAGGAAAATAGAGAGACCAAAGAGAGAGAGAGAGAGGGGTAGTGAGTGGAATTGATGTGAAGGAGAGAGAGAGGTAAAGAGATAGTGATAGAGATGGAGAGAGTGGGAGAGAAAGAGAGACAGGTGGATAGAGACATGGAAAGAGGGAAATAGGAAGAGAGGGAAATAATATAAATTATTTGGAGGGATCTATATTGGGTGATATTTTATGGATGAATGAATGGATACATGGTTATTTGGATAAATGAATTAATTCATGGATATTGTGTGAGGTTCATGCGATGGACGCATCCATGGACGTCTGGAATGATTAAAAAAAAAGGGGGTAAGAAAATCATACGCATATTTCCCCCCCACCCCCAAACAAACAAAGGATATAGAGAAGAAATGTTGTATCACTCATTTCCTCTAAGGCTCTACGGGATGCAAACACACCAACATACCAAGAGACCAACACACAAACACACCAAGTGACCAAAACACCAAGAGACCAACACACATACACACCAACATATTAAGAGACCAACACACCAAGAGACCAACACACCAAGAGACCAACACCCCAACACATGAATGGGAGACACAGAGCGAAACTAAAATATGACAGAGTAAGGAGGTCGTCCAAAAAGTACGTAACGCTCGGCAGTGGGTCTAAGAGAGTGTGACAGTTTGTGATACGGGGGGTTGGGGGGGGTGATCCCCGATTTATATACATATAAATATATTAGCATACATAAAAAAGCTGAAATTGTCAGTGATGTTTAATTTTTCTGTTGTGCGGGCTGTATTCTGACAGAAGATGCCACCTAGTAGTGTCTAATTTGAACAGTGAGGTGTTGTTTTAATTGAATTTTAATTAGCTGTTTTTAAAACAATTTTATTTCTTTTTTAAATGTGATTGATTTATTTTTTTTTGGGGGGGGGGGTGGGGGGGGGCGGAAGCCCGAGATTTGGGATAAATTGTGACAGAAGGAAGGTGGGGGGATAAAAACANGCTGTTTTTAAAACAATTTTATTTCTTTTTTAAATGTGATTGATTTATTTTTTTTTGGGGGGGGGGTGGGGGGGGGCGGAAGCCCGAGATTTGGGATAAATTGTGACAGAAGGAAGGTGGGGGTATAAAAACATTGTAAAAAAATAGCTTGATGTATTTTCTGGACGGCCCCTAAAAGTTGAAAGATAAAGAGACACACTTACGCAAGAACGAGACACTCAAACCGAAACGATGAAAGTGCGAAGTAACTAAATGCATAAAATACAAATCTCTAACCGTCATACGGGGTAGCGAAACAGAATAAAATATTTACAGCTCTGTAATTAAAAATACGTAAGGATTAAATAGTAACGCTACCCCAAAGTGACAGTAAAAAAATCCGTGATGAAGTTTACGTGTCTCATCTTTAATTTTAATTCCCGAGTGGATCTTTTTTGCCCGTCCCGCTCGCATTGCGCACAGCACTGCGCTCTCATTTTCTGCTTTCCCCGTTGTGCATTTATCACGTGCGTACTAAACGCACACAAAAGACAGCTACATGATCAACGTTGATGCAATAAGTGATTGCCATGAAAGGCCTGTCAGTAATATTTAAAACGAGGAAAGGATAGAATTATGCTCGAGCAATGTGGCTGCTTTGTCCCAACCAGCAGACGAATACATTTTTAACGAGATATGAAAAAATAATTAAAGAACAACTTACGGAGTAAATTATGTAGCTGTGTGAGCTGGTGGAAGGAAGTCAAGTAGCCGTCCTCAATGACAAAGTCATCTGACCCGCGTGGTGGTATGTAAACAAACTGACTTGTATGTAGAGGAAGTACCTCCACGGCCGTCACATCGCTCAAACTAAGCGCTCGCTGAGAAACGTTCCTCGTCAGGAACTGGTCTCGTGAGCGGCACGCACGGGCCGCGGGCTGATGACAAAGGGAGGAGGGGGGGGGGAAATGGGGGGGGTAAAGACCGCTTGTAGGGACGGAGTATTTGGGACGATGGGGGACTGAGAAAGGGAGAAAGAGAGAGAGAGAGAGAGAGAGAGAGAGAGAGAGAGAGAGAGAGAGAGAGAGAGAGAGAG
>CAXITT010000316.1:528867-596586 GCA_964033795.1 Lymnaea stagnalis | reverse complement strand
GATGGTATTTTGAACAAGCAGACACAGATTACTCAGATGAGATGGTATTTTAAATAAGCAGACACAGATTACTCAGATGAGATGGTATTTTGAACAAGCAGACACAGATTACGATGGTATTTTAAATAAGCAGACACAGATTACTCAGATGAGATGGTATTTTGAACAAGCAGACACAGATTACTCAGATGAGATGGTATTTTGAACAAACAGAAAGATTGCTGTCAGGGGATGGTATTTTGAACAAGCAGACACAGATTACTGTGAGGGGATGGTATTTTGAACAAGCAGACACAGATTACAGTGAGGGGATGGTATTTTGAACAAGCAGACAAATATTACTGTGAGGGGATGGTATTTTGAACAAGCAGACACAGATTACTGTGAGGGGATGGTATTTTGAACAAGCAGACAAATATTACTGTGAGGGGATGGTATTTTGAACAAGCAGACACAGATTACTGTGAGGGGATGGTATTTTGAACAAGCAGACACAGATTACTCAGATGAGATGGTATTTTGAACAAGCAGACACAGATTACTCAGATGGGATGGTATTTTGAACAAGCAGACACAGATTACTCAGATGAGATGGTATTTTGAACAAGCAGACACATATTACTCAGATGAGATGGTATTTTGAACAAGCAGACACAGATTACTCAGATGAGATGGTATTTTAAATAAGCAGACACAGATTACTCAGATGAGATGGTATTTTGAACAAGCAGACACAGATTACGATGGTATTTTAAATAAGCAGACACAGATTACTCAGATGAGATGGTATTTTGAACAAGCAGACACAGATTACTCAGATGAGATGGTATTTTAAATAAGCAGACACAGATTACTCAGATGAGATGGTATTTTTAACAAGCAGACACAGATTACTCAGATGAGATGGTATTTTGAACAAGCAGACACAGATTACTCAGATGAGATGGTATTTTGAACAAGCAGACACAGATTAAAATGACGGGAGCGTGTTTAGGACAAGCAGATACATATTACGTAGAGGAGAGGGTGTTTGGACAAGCAGACACAGAGTAGAGGGTTTCTGGATCAGCACACATTTGACATGGACGGGAGGGTGTTTTGGACAATGATACCCATATCAATGGCGGTGAGGGTGTTTGGACAATCATAATCAGAGAGGAATGTGTTTTGGACAATCAGACACCGATCATCGACAAATCGAGACGACAAATATATCTGATTTCCCACTGTAAAATATGAAGAAAAATAAGAGACCACTTTTGTTTTAGTCGTTATAAATTTGTCAATGATATCTTTGATGTCTCTGATCAGTGCCATAGACACTCGGAGCGGGACGTTGGAAACATGATCAGTGCCATAGACACTCGCAGCGGGGCGTTGGAAACATGATCTGTGCCATAGACACTCGAAGACTAACGCTAGATACATGATCTGTGCCATAGACACTCGGAGAATAACGCTGGATACATGATCTGTGCCATAGACACTTGGAGCGGGACGTTGGAAACATGATCTGTGGCATAGAAACATGATTCCACAAGACATCTGCCGCAGAAGCAGCCGATAGAGATTGGCAAAAGTGGCGTTCAGGACAAGCTAACTGACTGACTGAGTGACTGACTAAATGACTGACTGACAGAATGACTGACTGACTAAATGAATGGCTGACTTACTGACTGACTGAATTATTGAATGATTATTGACTGACTGGAGGAATGAATAAATCCACCAATCCATCAATCAATCATCAATCCATCCACCAATCAATCAATTCATTCATCAATCAATCCATACATCAATCAATCCATGAATCCAAGGCCTTTGTCTACTCCTCTATTAGTAGCCTTGAAGCGTTTATTTTATATGAGATTACATCAATTTCTTAAGCTACAAACTTGTTCAGAAGTGCTGTTCAAAATAGACCAGCTTGTGCTGATGTCAAGATCGGACACATTCAGATGACACACAGGAAAGCTGGTAAAAAAACCCAGCTTGTGCTGATGTCACGGTCGGACACATTCAGATGACACACAGGAAAGCTGTTCAAAATATACCAGCTTGTGCTGATGTCATGGTCAGACACATTTAGATGGCACACAGGAGAGCTGTTCAAAAAAGACCAGCTTGTGCTGATGTCACGGTCGGACACATTTAGATGACACACAGGAGAGCTGTTAAAAAAAGACCAGCATGTGCTGATGTCACGGTCGGACACATTTAGATGACACACAGGAGAGCTGTTCAAAGAAGACCAGCTTGTGCTGATGTCATGGTCGGACACATTTAGATGAAACACAGGAGAGCTGCTCAAAAAAGACCAGCTTGTGCTTATGTCACAGTCGGACACATTTAGATGACACACAGGAGAGCTGTTCAAAAAAGACCAGCTTGTGCTGATGTCATGGTCGGACACATTTAGATGACACACAGGAGAGCTGTTAAAAAAAGACCAGCTTGTGCTGATGTTACGGTCGGACACATTTAGATGACACACAGGAGAGCTGTTTAAAATAGACCAGCTTGTGCTGATGTCATGGTCGGACACATTTAGATGACACACAAAGCTGACAAGAAAAACAAAATGTCCCGTGATATAACGTAATAATGGATTCAAAATGTTGGGATAAGAGTAAGAGCGAGAGAGAGATTTGAGGGAGAGATTGAATGAGATAATAGAGAAATACAAAAAAAATGGGAAACGCTTCAAAAGGGAGAGAGAGAGAGAGAGAGAGAGAGAGAGGGGGGGGGGGAGAGAGCAAAAGAGAGAGAGCAAGAGAGAGAGAGAGAGAGCAAGAGAGAACAATAAGACAGACGAAAAGGCGGGGAGATGAGGATTAAAGAAAGCGTGGGCCACAACCAAAGCTCAGATAAAGATTGACCATTGTCCAGTTCTCAAGCGCCATGACAACAACATTATCCTTCAATGCTTTTTAAAGAAATAAAATGATCTAAGCAGCCTCCCAAGCACCAAGATTATGTGTGTGTAAATAAACTGCCGAGTTCTTTGTGTGTAAACTGTCGTGTTCTACGTGTGTACACTTTTGTGTTCTACGTGTGTAAACTATTGTGTTAGTCATGTGTAAACTGTTGTGTTCGTCATGTGTAAACTGCTTTGTTCTACGTGTGTACACTGTTGCGTTCTACGTGTGTAAACTTTTGTGTTCTAAGTGTGTAAATTGTTGTGTTCTACGTGTGTAAACTGCTTTGTTCTACGTGTGTAAACTGTTGTGTTCGTCATGTGTAAACTCTTGTGTTCTAAGTGTGTAAACTGTTTTGTTTTACGTGTGTAAACTGTTGTGTTAGTCATGTGTAAACTGTTGTGTTCTACGTGTGTAAACTGTTGTGTTCTACGTGTGTAAACTGTTGTGTTAGTCATGTGTAAACTGTTGTGTTCTACGTGTGTAAACTGTTGTGTTCGTCATGTGTAAACTGTTGTGTTCTACGTGTGTAAACTGTTGTGTTCGTCATGTGTAAACTGTTGTGTTCTACGTGTGTAAACTGTTGTGTTAGTCATGTGTAAACTGTTGTGTTCTACGTGTGTAAACTGTTGTGTTCGTCATGTGTAAACTGTTGTGTTCGTCATGTGTAAACTGTTATGTTCTACGTGTGTAAACTGTTGTGTTAGTCATGTGTAAACTGTTGTGTTCGTCATGTGTAAACTGTTATGTTCTACGTGTGTAAACTGTTGTGTTAGTCATGTGTAAACTGTTATGTTCTACGTGTGTAAACTGTTGTGTTAGTCATGTGTAAACTGTTGTGTTCGTCATGTGTAAACTGTTATGTTCTACGTGTGTAAACTGTTGTGTTAGTCATGTGTAAACTGTTATGTTCTACGTGTGTAAACTGTTGTGTTAGTCATGTGTAAACTGTTGTGTTCGTCATGTGTAAACTGTTATGTTCTACGTGTGTAAACTGTTGTGTTAGTCATGTGTAAACTGTTATGTTCTACGTGTGTAAACTGTTGTGTTAGTCATGTGTAAACTGTTGTGTTCGTCATGTGTAAACTGTTATGTTCTACGTGTGTAAACTGTTGTGTTAGTCATGTGTAAACTGTTATGTTCTACGTGTGTAAACTGTTGTGTTAGTCATGTGTAAACTGTTGTGTTCGTCATGTGTAAACTGTTATGTTCTACGTGTGTAAACTGTTGTGTTAGTCATGTGTAAACTGTTGTGTTCGTCATGTGTAAACTGTTATGTTCTACGTGTGTAAACTGTTGTGTTAGTCATGTGTAAACTGTTATGTTCTACGTGTGTAAACTGTTGTGTTAGTCATGTGTAAACTGTTGTGTTCGTCATGTGTAAACTGTTGTGTTAGTCATGTGTAAACTGTCGTGTTAGTCATGTGTAAACTGTTATGTTCTACGTGTGTAAACTGTTGTGTTAGTCATGTGTAAACTGTTGTGTTCGTCATGTGTAAACTGTTATGTTCTACGTGTGTAAACTGTTGTGTTAGTCATGTGTAAACTGTTATGTTCTACGTGTGTAAACTGTTGTGTTAGTCATGTGTAAACTGTTGTGTTCGTCATGTGTAAACTGTTATGTTCTACGTGTGTAAACTGTTGTGTTAGTCATGTGTAAACTGTTATGTTCTACGTGTGTAAACTGTTGTGTTAGTCATGTGTAAACTGTTGTGTTCGTCATGTGTAAACTGTTATGTTCTACGTGTGTAAACTGTTGTGTTAGTCATGTGTAAACTGTTATGTTCTACGTGTGTAAACTGTTGTGTTAGTCATGTGTAAACTGTTGTGTTCGTCATGTGTAAACTGTTATGTTCTACGTGTGTAAACTGTTGTGTTAGTCATGTGTAAACTGTTATGTTCTACGTGTGTAAACTGTTGTGTTAGTCATGTGTAAACTGTTGTGTTCGTCATGTGTAAACTGTTGTGTTAGTCATGTGTAAACTGTTGTGTTCGTCATGTGTAAACTGTTGTGTTAGTCATGTGTAAACTGTTGTGTTCTACGTGTGTAAACTGTTGTGTTCGTCATGTGTAAACTGTTGTGTTCGTCATGTGTAAACTGTTATGTTCTACGTGTGTAATCTGTTATGTTCTACGTGTGTAAACTGTTGTGTTCTACGTGTGTAAACTGTTGTGTTCGTCATGTGTAAACTGTTATGTTCTACGTGTGTAATCTGTTATGTTCTACGTGTGTAAACTGTTGCACACATTCACTCAACTCGGTGCACACATTCACTCAACTCGGTGCAGACATCTTTATATTTTTCTCTTTCCACTTCCGTCTTTTCTGAGTAAGAAAAATATCCATTCCATTTCCATTTTTATTCCTTTGCCATTTTCACAATAAACTCAAATAAGTTATTAAGAGTATATCAGTTTAGCGATTTCCTTTCAAGCTAAATAGATGCACAGAATATTCTCATCATTAGACTTTCTTTTAAGAATATTATTATCAATAAACTTTTTATTGAGAATATTATCATCAATAGACTTTCTGCTGAGACTATTCTTATTAATAGACGTTCTATTGAGAAATTAGTTGCCATTCTTCACTCACGTTTCCTTTCAAGGTCTACAAATCTGTTCAATTTTTTTCCGCAAAAAAACAAAATTACCACCTATTTCGTTTTAAATGCAAAGCCATTTTCAGCTAGTGTACCCCGTTTGGTGCTATCGTAGATATCTAATGGTTATTCGTTTTTTGTGTGGATTTAAAGAACATATATATCGAAGCGAGCGACGAACTTACAAAGGTAGTGAAGGAAAGATACTTAAGTGAAGATTGGGTGTTTAATTTTTTTTTTTTTTTTTTTTGGTTGGAAAAAAAAAAAAAAAAAAAAAAAAAAGCGAGCATGGCCTTACGAGACCAGAACGGCATGCCATGACCAGGATTCGAACATGTGTTGTCGCGACCACAACCCGATGTACCAGCCCACATACGATCATGGCCTAGGGGCTAACATAATAAGAAAGACTTAAATTCTAATATTTTTTTTCGCCTTGATATAAACATGTTGATCTTCGGACGTCGTTTTACCGCCAACGATACTGCCAGACTTGACCGTTGGCTGGCCTCCTCAACTCAGCATTACCTGATTATTTCTTGAAATGAGTCGTTAGCCGCTTTAGGTCAGTGGTCTGCAAACCGCGGCTCTCAACCCGCATGCGGCTCTTAAGCGACCTGAGTGCCAGAAATCGGGTTTGACTGCGAAAAACAAGGTTCCTGAAAAGAGATTTGGCTCTCAAATTTTTTTTTTATCGCCCTACTGCTGATTTTTTGGCTCTTTTGACTAATGAGTTTGCGAACACTACTTTAGGCAAATATGTCATTATCATATCTGTAATAATAGTACAACCAAACAGAACACCCACTATAGATTGCATTACGTGATTATCAAAAGTTCCATATCCGTCATTGGAATGTTACCACTTAGAATCAATAGTTCGTGACATAATAAGCAATAACTCGTTTGAATGAGGACAGTTCAACTTTTAAAGTTAGGCCCTGGCGATGCGCGCCCGCAGCGCCATCTTTAATCAGTCAGTTGCTCTGATGACAACCTCGGCTGTTACAATCAAATTAAAATTTGCAGCTCAGGATAATGAGTAGCGCATACTACAACTATGCAAATTAGGATAACAGAGTACCGACATGAGATGGAGGCCAGATCGGAACAAACGCACGGGAAATCACATTTCAATGAGGCGGCTTTACGTCACTGGAATGAACTTTTCCTTTATCTTCAATTAAAAGCTCAGCATCAACAAGGAAATTTAAAAAAAAAAAAAATTAACAAGGACGGTTTTAAACTCACTAAGAAGTATAAAATAATGTTTCATAACGAAAGACCGTGCAGAAGTGTAGATGAGCACTCTATGAAGCCAAAGGAAGATTGTACAGAAGTGTAGATGAGCACTCTATGTAGCCAAAGAAAGACTGTACATAAGTGTAGATTAGCAGTCTATGTAGCCAAAGAAAGACTGTACTGAAGTGTAGATGAGCACTCTATGTAGCCAAAGAAAGACTGTACTGAAGTGTAGATGAGCACTGTATTTAGCCAAAGGATTCGAATTGCATGTAGAAAAAACTTAAGTTTTATAAAAAAAAAATTTGAACATATTTTTGGCACAGACTCTTTAAATCTTTAAATTTAATCTTTGAATTCTCGACAAACTTAGAATTATTTACTTTAAAAACAACAACATCGAATGCTTACAAAATCCAGGTTGAGATGACTTCAATCCTTACCTAGGCGTAAAAAAAGGAGATCTGAGCTCGCCCTCCTGACCAAATAGCAAAAAATGCAAGCAAGTTTCGCCAATTTTTAATTGCAATGGATGAATCGCTGGATTGCTGTTCCACTTCTCAACTGCTTGTGTTCGTTAGAGATGTGGATAAAGACATGAAAATAACACAAGAGCTGGCTTCCCTACATAGCATGTACGACACTGTTACCGGAGAGGATATATTCAATGAGTTGAAGAAAAAACATTTACTGATTATAACTTGGACTGGACTAACCTTAGTTGCCTGACTGTTGACGGAGGAAATAACATGAGTGGCATAAAGAAAGGCTTGGTTGGACAAGTGAAGCAGATGTGTAATGAGAACAAAAATCTGCAACCAATGTTCCTGCACTGTATTATTCAGCAGAGAGCTTTGTGTGAAAAATATGTGGACATTAGCAGCGTACTGAATCCTGTGGTAAAGAGGGTTAATTTAATAAGGTCACATGGGTTCAACCATAGACAGTTCAGAGACATGTTAAAGGAAACAGACACAGAATCGCAAGATTTACCATATTACACAGCAGTAAGATGGCTAAGTTGTGAGAAAGTTCGGAGCAGAGTATTTAAGTTAAGAAAGGAAATAGGTGACTTTCTGGAAAGTAAAGGCAAGCCACAGGCTTTACTGTCTGATGAAGAGAGGGTTTGGAAAAATGTCCTTTGCTGCAGACATAACTAGTCATTTAAATTTTCTGAAACTAAAACTACAAGGAGAGGAAAATCTAGTTTCTGATCTATACACCTACCTAAAGGCCCTTCAAATCCAAATTCGTCTTGTTTTTTGGAACTAGTACAGGCCAACAGACCAACAGGAGTTCCCCACGTCATGTGTATGCGAGATCACAAAAGACCCCCAGCTGCAGTTTTCTGACTTGGATTTAAAGGCAGAAGAAGTGAGACTTTTTCAAAAACCATTTGAAGCAGATGTGGCCAGTCGCCCAGGTGAACGGCACCTGGAGGTCATTGAGTTGCAAGCAAATGACCTCCTTAGGGGCAAGTTAAAAGAAGGACCGGTGGGTTTTTAACTAGTTTTCGCCAAAGGAAGACTTTCCTAATTTCAAAACATTTGCATCAATGTACCTTTCAAACTTTGGAACAACATGCCTGTGTGAACAAACATTTTCAAGAACGAAATACGTGAAGAACAATTTGAGAAAAAATTTATCCGATGATCATCTCAGATCACTATTGATGTTAGGGACATCAAATCTAAATCAGAAATGTCTGCTAATCACTGCTATTTTGGCATCCAGGAAACAATTTCACCATTCCCACTTATACAGGTGTTCATGTGTCGTGTATCAATGTGTTATTAAATAATAACTGAAGGAAATAATAATACATAAATGATTAGAAACAACATCCATGTTTTGATTCTTTTTTATTTGGACCTCGATTGTGTAGTCGGCCTCCGAACTGCTGTTTGATAGTTAATGCGGCCCTCGGGCTGAAAAGTTTGGAGACCCCTGATTTAAATAGACAGGTGATAATAAAATTGGTAAAATTTTCAAGAACACCTATCTGTGTAAACGTCAAAGTTTGTTCGTGGGGTTTTCTTTATAGGTTGGTCGTTTGTTAATCGCCTAAACATTGATATGGACAAAAATAATTAAAAAATATATAAAAAAATGATATTTTAGCTCTTCGAAACGTATGCTTGACAATAGCCTCCTCCACCCCCATTAAAATCCTTCTCAGACAAAAGCCCCCGGACACAAACGTTATAGGCAACACCCCCCCCCCCTCTTTTCTAATCTTACTGGTGTGCTTTTTCGATGAATTGTGGAATGTTCTATTTTTCACTTTAAAATACAAAAATAATTAAAAAAAATATAAAAAAATGATATTTTAGCTCCTCGAAACGTATGCTTGACAATCGCCTCCTCCACCCCCATTAAAAACCTTCCCAGACAAAAGCCCCCGGACACAAACGTTATAGGCAACACCCCCCCCCCTCTTTTCTAATCTTACTGGTGTGCTTTTTCGATGAATTGTGGAATGTTCTATTTTTCACTTTAAAAAATCTTTTTAAATGGTAGAAAAAAATTGTAAAGTGAAATATTCAATCATGGAAATTTTTGTAACGACCTGAGCTCTAACCGCTTATCTTCTTCATCCACGAACACATGTCATGTTGAGCTAACCTAACTTGAGTCACCCAACTCTCGAACATACAGGGTGGGCCATATAAAACCTGGTACACATTGACTATATTTTGCACAACCGTCGTCCGATGACACAGAGACGCACCGGTGCTATGTGGTCCACTCTAGTATAGGAGAGTTTATATTAATATATTTGAACTCAACATTTTCAAGCTCTTGAATATTCTACATTTTATCATCTCTAAATTTTAACTATAACTTTATTTAAATATTGCCATCATTTGTGTATCTTTGTCAAGGCAAGGGCCAGCGGCGAAATGGTCCGACGGCGAAACGGTCAATGGCGAAATGGCCCGACAGCGAATGGTTACATGAAGGGTCAGTATCTGGACACCTTTTATGGCTCCAGAAATCCATGAAAGAACAGTATCTGGACACCTTTTATGGCACCAGAAATCCATGAAAGGGCAGTATCTGGACACCTTTTATGGCTCCAGAAATCCATGAAAGAACAGTATCTGGACACCTTTTATGGCTCCAGAAATCCACGAAAGGGCAGTATCTGGATACCTTTTCTGGCAACAACAAAGCCATAAAGGAACAGTATCTGGACACCTTTTATGGCACCAGAAATCCATGAAAGGGCAGTATCTGGATACCTTTTCTGGCAACAACAAAGCCATAAAGGAACAGTATCTGGACACCTTTTATGGCACCAGAAATCCACGAAAGGGCAGTATCTGGACACCTTTTATGGCACCAGAAATCCATGAAAGGGCAGTATCTGGACACCTTTTATGGCAACAACAAAGCCATAAAGGAACAGTATCTGGACACCTTTTATGGCACCAGAAATCCATGAAAGGGCAGTATCTGGAATCTTTTCTGGCATCAACAAAGCCATGAAGGAACAGTATCTGGACACCTTTTCTGGCATCAACAAACCACGAAGGAACAGAAGCTGGACAGAGATTTGAAAAGATGGAAAGATTTTTAAAAAATTTCAATTAGGTCTGGTTGTATTCATACAAAAAATTGCTTCATTTATTTTTATTTAATGCATTGAATTATACATTTAGTTGAATGTATGATTCGTCGATATTTGTCCAGTGATCTTGGCATTTGCAATAACGATCAACACATCTCACAGACAACTATTTGTCTGAGCCTAAATCTTTGATCATGACCAACTCTACGTCGCGTTAACTCGCGGGCGACTGCAAGGGAATTTGAAGGTTCCAATATTAAGAAAAAAATGTTTTTAAAAAAAAATCTCCAACAAGGCACATTTATATTTAAAAAATTCAATCGCACATTCCCCAAAAAATGTAGACAAGTCATTTAAAAACTTTTGAATTAAATCAAATTAAATTTTTTGAAGTCATCGATTTTCAGCTTTCGTTAGAAATCTCAATAAATTTGGGGAAATTAGTTAAATTTGTGATATTTAAAACTACAATAAATGACCAGAAACCTCCTAATTTCCCAAGTGCTGCAGCCAGTGGCGTAGCTATGGGGTGCGGACCGCACCGGGTGACACCATCCCTAGCTACGACACTGGATCAGGTATTCAATAAATAAATTTATATAACGATTTGAAATGGCCAATTTTAATATGCTGGTGGAGATGGGGTGGGTTGGAGCATAGAAATGGTGAAATAAATGAGCATGATGAGTTCCTGGAAAGGGTAAAATAAATGTGTATAGAGAGTTCCAGGAAAGGGTGGAATAAATTTGTATAGTGAGTTCCTTGAAAGTGTCAAATAAATGTGTTTAGTGAGTTCCAGGAAAGGGTAAAATAAATGTGTTTAGTGAGTTCCTTGAAAGGGTAAAATAAATGTGTATAGTGAGTTCCTTGAAAGGGTAAAATAAATGTGTATAGTGAGTTCCTAGGAAGGGTCAAATAAATGTGTATAGCGAGTTCCTGGAAAGGGTCAAATAAATGTGTATAGAGAGTTCCAGGATGGGGTGGAATAAATTTGTATAGTGAGTTCCTGGAAAGGGTCGAATAAATGAATAAATATGTATAGTGCGTTCCTGGAAAGGGTCGAATAAATGAATAAATATGTATAGTGCGTTCCTGGAAAGGGTAAAATAGCTGTGTATAGTAAGTTCCTGGAAAGGGTGGAATAAATGTGTATAGGAAGTTCGTGGAAAGGGTGGAATAAATGTGTATAGTAAGTTCGTGGAAAGGGTGGAATAAATGTGGGTAGTAAGTTCCTGGAAAGGGTGGAATAAATGTGGGTAGTAAGTTCCCTGAAATGGTAAAATTAATGCATAGTTAGCTCTCGGAAAGCAAAATCTTGATAAGCTTCTTGAGTCATGTCAGCGTTTTCATCAAACATGTTTTTGTGGATAAACACTCGCAGGTACACGACATAATTTCTAATGATTTTTAAAAAAAATTGTTACATATTCTTACAAAAGTAAATATAACGTTATCTGACCAAGCACAGTACAGCGATGATGCCAATCACGTGGTAATCGAAACATTTTACATTCAATTAAAAAAAAAATTCCAGATGTTGAAATTAAGTGTATCCTTGAGCTGGTTAACGTCATGGCTACACCATGACATCCATTGGAATACAACAGATAAGGTCCGTTAGTTTCCGCCTCTAAAAGTACGTGCCATGAGGAATTTTTTTCCTGGGAACCAGCGCCTCCGTTCAAACCTCTTGTCTTCACATTATTCAGGTGTTTTGAGGAACATAAAAAATATAATTTTTATAAACTTTAATTTCTTCTGTTTTGTTGTATTCAGTTCGAGTGCTCGATCTGGGCGACGATCTTTTCAGTGAATTATTGCATCCAGAGTGCTCGATCTGGGCGACGATCTTTTCAGTGAATTATTGCATCCAGAGTGCTCGATCTGGGCGACGATCTTTTCAGTGAATTATTGCATCCAGAGTGCTCGATCTGGGCGACGATCTTTTCAGTAAATTATTGCATCCAGAGTGCTCGATCTGGGCGACGATCTTTTCAGTAAATTATTGCATCCAGAGTGCTCGATCTGGGCGACGATCTTTTCAGTAAATTATTGCATCCAGAGTGCTTGATCTGGGCGACGATCTTTTCAGTAAATTATTGCATCCAGAGTGCTCGATCTGGGCGACGATCTTTTCAGTAAATTATTGCATCCAGAGTGCTCGATCTGGGCGACGATCTTTTCAGTGAATTATTGCATCCAGAAATGAGAACAACGGTTTGATACCTTACTCGACCCGGTCAATTAGAGCTTTCTTACGACTTTGCACGACATACGATGGAAATCTATGGCTGTTCAAGATCACGTCAGTGTGGCCCCAGGCTCAGCTGTTGTGTGACAGAATATCACGTCAGTGTGGCCCCGGACACAGCTGTTGTGACAGAATATCACGTCAGTGTGGCCCCGGGCTCAGCTGTTGTGTGACAGAATATCACGTCAGCGTGGCCCCCGGACACAGCTGTTGTGACAGAATATCACGTCAGTGTGACCACGGGTTCAGCTGTTGTAACAGAATATCACGCCAGCGTGGCACAAGACTCAGCTGTTGTGACAGAAGATCCCTTCAGCGTGGCCACAGGCTAAGCTGTTGTGACAGAAGAGCGCGTCAGAGTGGCCACAAGCTAAGCTATCGTGACAGAAAATCGCGTCTGCGTGACCACGGGTTTAGCTATTGTGACAGAAGATCACGTCAGCGTGGCCACGGGCTCACCTCGTGGTGACAGATCACGTCAGTGTGGCTCCAAGCCCTGCTATTGTGATAAAAGATCAAGTCAATGCGACCACGGGTTCTGCTGTTGTGACAGAAGATCAAGTCGCCGTTCAGTTCAGTCGGGTGGCAACACCACATTAGGGTAAGAAGATTATTTGGAGCAGGGCGTTGAGGGGAGATAAATGCTATAATATCACGAAAGCTTAGCGTTTCATGGATTGCTTCCCTTAGGGATTCTGTCTCGGATCAGAGCTGCTCACAAAAAGCTGGCCCGCTGACCGAAAAACCGGTACGAGATCGATCAGTCACTAGATCACCAAAAGTTTTAAAAAATTAAGACGTTAAAAAAATAACAACAACAACACAACAGCGAATTTTATTGTGCTCCGGTCGAAACTGCAAATATGTAATTAATTCTGTTCTTTTACTCTGAAGTGTTTGAGAAGCACTGATAAGATCATTAAACGCATCAGCCGTCCCCAGCACAAATCTTTAATTATACCATATATGGCTGAGACCCGGGGATTCACAGAGTATTGAACTGATCCCGGCCCCAGGGTATACGACCGTTCATTTTAGAAGTGACTTCAAGGATGAACAATTTTATCTCTTTTTTTTTTTTACTTTACGTCATGATTACTTTCTTTGGAGTGCGTTTTAAGAGTGTGTGTGTGTATGTGTGTGTGAGTGTGTGTGTGTGTGTGTGAGTGTGTGTGTGTGAGTTTTGATGAATTATATGTGTGTGTGTGTAAGCGTGTGTGTGTTGGGAAGGCGAAAAGAAAGGCATTTGCCGAACTTGGAATGTGGATAGTTAAGTGCCATAAAGAAGGAATGTGCAGAGTTGGGATAGTATAGTGCCATAAAGAAGGAATGTTCAGAGTTGGGATAGTATAGTGCCATAAAGAAGGAATGTGCAGAGTTGGGATAGTATAGTGCCATAAAGAAGGAATGTGCAGAGTTGGGATAGTATAGTGCCATAAAGAAGGAATGTGCAGAGTTGGGATAGTATAGTGCCATAAAGAAGGAATATGCAGAGTTGGGATAGTGTAGTGCAATAAAGAAGGAATGTGCAGAGTTGGGATGGTAAAGTGCAATAATAAAAGGAATGTCCAGAGTTGGGATAGCATAGAGCAAAAATTAAGGAATTTGCAGAGTTAGATAGTATAGTGAAATAATGAACAAATGTGAAGAGTTGGGATAGTATAGTGAAATAAAGAAAGAATGTGAAGAGTTGGGATAGTATAGTGCCATAAAGAAGGAATGTTCAGAGTTGGGATAGTATAGTGCCATAAAGAAGGAATGTGCAGAGTTGGGATAGTATAGTGCCATAAAGAAGGAATGTGCAGAGTTGGGATAGTATAGTGCCATAAAGAAGGAATTTGCAGAGTTGGAATATTAGTATAGTGCAATAAAGAAGGAATTTGCAGAGTTTAGTGAAATAATGAATAAATGTGCAGAGTTGGGATAGTATAGAACCATAAGAAAGAAGTGCGTTCGGGTTGAAGCAATAGGAAATGTAAAAGCACAGGGTAGGGGGTAAACACTGAACATTGGGTAAGCATAAACACTGAGCACAGGGTAGGGGTAAACACTGAATACAAGTTAGGGGTAAACACTGAACACAGGGTGGGGGTAAACACTGAACATTGGGTAAGCATAAACACTGAACACAGGGTAGTGGTAAACACTGAATACAAGTTAGGGGTAAACACTGAACACAGGGTGGGGGTAAACACTGAACACGGGGTAGGGGGTAAACACTGAACACAGGGTAGGGGTTAACACTGAACACACTGTAGGGGTAAACCCTAAAAGAAAAAAAAAGAAAGACGAAGAAGCCGTTTTCAGCGAACAGAACAGTGCAAATAGAATTAAAAACCTTTGAAAAATAATAGAAACTTACCTTTTGGTAGTGTCCCAGAGATGAAGAAGTGCAAACACTGTCTATTGCAGACGGTGGGACTTAAATTCTTGCTTGCAGTCTTGAACATGCTAGGGGCAGGATTGGTGAAGTAGTAGAAATGGCCTCTTACGGTTTGCAGCCTCATTATCAGACGCTGTCAGCGCTGTGTGGACGGTACCGAAAAAAAGGAAAAGGTCCTCAGATGCATCATGTCTCACTCCTGGGGGAAAAATAACATACA
Organism: Lymnaea stagnalis; assembly: GCA_964033795.1. NCBI lineage: Eukaryota > Metazoa > Mollusca > Gastropoda > Lymnaeidae > Lymnaea > Lymnaea stagnalis. The sequence continues at coordinate 581,395 of CAXITT010000316.1, read as the reverse complement.
TAAATCCTTCTCCGTGATTTGAAGAGTTTTTTTTTTTCTTTAGGGAAACAAACTTACGTGGACTGCAAGCTTGTCGACATACAATGTAGAAGGGAGTCAAAATCATTTGGAAAGTATCCAGTGCAGCGTAAAGAGCTTCAGTGGCGTGCCGTGCAACTTTCTCAGCAGTGTGAAGAGGTTCATTGGCATGCCGTGCAACTTTCTCAGCGGTGTGAGGAGCTTCAGTGGAATGGCGTGCAACTTTCTCAGCAGTGTGAAGAGCTTCGGTGGAATGGCATGCAACTTTCTCAGCGGTGTGAAGAGCTTCAGTGGAATGGCGTGCAACTTTCTCAGCGGTGTGAAGAGCTTCAGTGGAATGGCGTGCAACTTTCTCAGCGGTGTGAAGAGCTTCAGTGGAATGGCGTGCAACTTTCTCAGCAGTGTGAAGGGCTTCAGCGGAATGCCGTGCAACTTTCTCAGCGGTGTGAGGAGCTTCAGTGGAATGGCGTGCAACTTTCTCAGCAGTGTGAAGAGCTTCGGTGGAATGGCGTGCAACTTTCTCAGCGGTGTGAAGAGCTTCAGTGGAATGGCGTGCAACTTTCTCAGCGGTGTGAAGAGCTTCAGTGGAATGGCGTGCAACTTTCCCAGTGGTGTGAAGAGCTTAAGTGGAATGGCGTGCAACTTTCTCAGCAGTGTGAAGAGCTTCAGCGGAATAGAATGCAACTTTCTCAGGAGTGTTAAGAGCTTCAGTGGAATGGCGTGCAACTTTCTCAGCGGTGTGAAGAGCTTCAGTGGAGTGGCGTGCAACTTTCCCAGTGGTGTGAAGAGCTTCAGTGGCATGCCGTGCAAATTTCTCAGCAGTGTGAAAGGCATCAGTGGAATGCCGCGCAACTTTCTCAGCAGTGTGAAAGGTATCCGTGGAATGCCGCGCAACTTTCTCAGCGTGTGAAGAGTTTCAGTGGAATGCCGTGCAACTTTCGTAGCGAATAACATAAATGAACTGAGCTGAGGATCTGCTTAAAGACGACTAACCCAACTTTGCTTTTTGATCAGCCCCCCCCCCCAACCAAACCCCTTCAAACCTCCACAACACAATAAAATAAAATTTGAGGTCTCAGCACAAGACACCAGACACCAGAAACACGAATCAAGAAAGACGACAAACACCATCAGGTGCATAACACATGGCACTAGACACAAGACACGCGGAACGAGATACTCGACACATGACACACACGAAATGAGACACACGACACCAGACATGAAACGACACAGATGACAAACATCCTAAGACACGTAACATATAACATCAGAGACTTGTCATGAAACAAGATATACGATACACGCCAAAGGAGACATACGACGAACGCGAAAGGAGACAGACGACGAACGCGAAAGGAGACACACGACGAACGCGAAAGGAGACACACGACGAACGCGAAAGGAGACACACGAGGAACGCGAAAGGAGACACACGACGAACGCGAAAGGAGACACACGACAAACGCGAAACGAGGCACACGACAGCAAACAAAAGGCATATGAAACGAGACACACGACACATGATAAAATGAACACGTTTGTTTAGATGCCGATTTGACCGCACATTCAAATTTACCACACTGAGATACAGGGGCCGTCAGTAGATGACGTCACGCACAGGGGTTTGGGGGGGGTAGTTGTCCACGAACTAGCCATCTTGTGCTTTTAGGGGCCAATACATAAATAACGTAACGTATTGGGGGGGGGGGGCACAAATTTCTATCGATGTATGATAAGAATGTCTTAAATTGTGTCCAAAAACAGCCCCCAAAATATTGCGNCCCATTTTTTAAATTGTAGTACTCCAATCTAGCATCATTTGACGAATCGTCCCACCCGTTTACACGGTACACCACTCGTATTTGAAAGCTCGAAATAGCTTGGCTACGTACTCGGTTTGCTGTGCTGTCTTCTGTGCTGTCTTCTGTGCTGACACGGGAACGTGCTTCTTTCACAGTGTTACCATATCCAGAGAAGGTAAGCAGCTGAAACACGTGACGCCTCGGTGTTGGACAAAAAAAAAAGGTACCCGCATTTCTGCTCCACTGAGTTCGTAAAGGTGACGTGCTAAGTGGGGCGCGACCATTGACTGTTGGATCATGGGCGGAAACTCATTTGGACGGGGAACGGTCCGCAACACCCGGTAACTGGGGCGTGGACAAAAAAAAAATTATCCAAACACGAAGGGAGCAAGCTGCCTCAACTTATAATTCTAATTAATGTGACGTGAACAATAAGGGTTATTTATACAATCCTATCGTAAATGATCAATCCATTTTATGATACGCTCAGTGACATGTCAATAAATAGTGCAACAAGATGTGTTAAGGGTTAAAAAAAAAAAAAAAAGACTAGAATTACTATTCCCCCCCCACCCCCCTCTGTGCCTGGCGAAGAGATGTAGATGAGATTTTGGGACAAGGTATGAGTTTGTGGAGGCTTGAAATCAAACGACGGGGGCAGTGAGAGAAGAACGTTTCAGCCAAGAGCCTTCCCCCGCAGAAGGGTGTGAATTAAGAAACTAAAAGAAACAGAGGAGTTTTCATTATCTGAAAGATATAAACTGTTTTTCTCCATTCGTGCTAAACATAAAGGGGATACGAAAAAAAAATGGTTACGTTCATATTTCTGTTACCGAAATTCAAATAAGAAATCAAATTTTAATATTAAGTCCCCCCACCCCTGCGAAAGCCACAAAAAAAATTAATTAATAAATAGGGCTGGTATAACTTTCGGGAGACGACTATGGTGTTCAAACTGACTACGCCGATGCCGTGATAACCATTACCGGTACTGGATTATATGAGAGTTACTCGGCGTTTTGAAATTTTTTATTTCGTTTCATTAAGAAACCCAGTGTGTTTGTTGTGATCTTTCTCAAATTGGTGGATATTTGATTGGTAGGTGGATAGTTCATTGATAGATGGATAGTTGTTTGGTAGGTGGATAGTTGATTGGTAGGTGGGTAGTTGATTGGTAGGTGGATAGTTGATTGGTAGGGTGGATAGTTGATTGGTAGGTGGATAGTTGATTGGTAAGTGGATAGTTGATTGGCAGGTGGATAGTTGATTGGTAAGTGCATAGTTGATTAGTAGGTGGATAGTTGATTGGTAGGTGGATAGTTGATTGGTAGGTGGGTAGTTGATTGGTAGGTGGATAGTTGATTGGTAGGATGGATAGTTGATTGGTAGGTGGATAGTTGATTGGTAAGTGGATAGTTGATTGGTAGGTGGATAGTTGATTGATAGATGGATAGTTGTTTGGTAGGTGGGTAGTTGATTGGTAGGGTGGATAGTTGATTGGTAGGTGGATAGTTGATTGGTAAGTGGATAGTTGATTGGTAGGTGGATAGTTGATTAGTAGTTGGATAGTTGATTGGTAGGTGGATAGTTGATTGGTAAGTGGATAGTTGATTGGTAAGTGGATAGTTGATTGGTAAGTGCATAGTTGATTCGTTGGTGTGTAGTTGATTGGTAGGTGGATAGTTGATTGGTAGGTGGATAGTTGACTGGTAGGTGGATAGTTAACTGGTAGGTGGATAGTTGATTGGTTGGTGGATAGTTGATTGGTTGATAGTTGATTGATAGGTGTAGATTTGATTGGTAGGTGGATAGTTAACTGGTAGGTGGATAGTTGATTGGTTGGTGGATAGTTGATTGGTTGATAGTTGATTGATAGGTGTAGATTTGATTGGTAGGTGGATAGTTAACTGGTAGCTGGATAGTTGATTGGTATGTGGAATGTTCATTGGTAGGTGGATATTTGATTTTTGTGTGGATAGTTGATTGGTAGGTAAATAGTTTACTATGAGGTGGATAGATAATTGTGCAATGGTTGTTTTCTCCTTTCCTTAAAGAACACAGACACTCACATACTGACAGACACACAACCAGGCACACATACACCATTTTGAAAGAGATAATACTTTGATATAAAACAATTTGCTGAGGAAAGCAACAACATATGTGCATTCAACAACATAATGCATTCAAAGCAACAACACATGTGCATTCAACAACATAATGCATTCAAAGCAACAACACATGTGCCTTCAACAACATAATGCAAAGCAACAACAGCAACACAAAAAAAAAAACCCTTTAAATTATAATGCATGAATGCTAATTTAACAAGTGTCATGTTTAGCAACTTATTTAACGACACATGTCACCCCATTTATCGCTTGGCTTCCCTTCAGAGCTCAACTTTTTTTGTTTTTTGTTTTAGTCAATACGGATCACCCCCACTGGTCCACCTAAAAGCGTTTAATAATTGATTCCACTGAGAGATCATCTGAAAAGTGAGAACGTGACACACATTGTAACTAGTGCCCACGTATATTAATCCATTCTGCCTACCTATCGGACAGAGCGAGAAACACAGCCGCTGGCACAGGGAGATGGGGACCAGTGCGGTCGGAATCACGTTCAACGTCAATGGCAGGTCATACACAGGTAAATTAATGTATCTAATACTACTGTTGATATCTATGCATGAGCGAATGCATCTGCTTTTTTTTTTTTTAACATGATATAGTTTTTGTCATGTAAGGGTGGAAATATATTAATAGAACATCCGGGTGTTCAGTCTGGCCAATATTAATGAAACATCCGGGTATTCCGCTTGGCCAATCTGTCAACAGCTGTTCAGTACTTCTACGTTAATGTGAGCCAGCATAGGTGGGTCTTAACCTAGACAAAAACATGTTAACAACTTTATTTTATTAATTTTAAGCAGGATTTTACTGATATATATATATATATATTTATTTATTTATATATATCTGGCGGAAATATACTGTTAGGGGCTATGTTTTACAAAAACATTGTTTCAAATTATACATTGTAACATTGCGTAGTGCGATGTGGCGTTTTCCAGTAATAGAAATGACAAACCCTATTCCAGTCCACAGTCTGCCGTGTGCCCTTTAACGCAATTCAATAGAAAACAAGGACGGCACACGAAATACACGAATGTCGGTGGAGTGTCAATTTTCCCAACGCCCTTATCCGAAACGCCGGTTGACCGAACTGCTAGTGTCTTTTTAACATTTTAGAAACATTATTATTACTACTTGAGTAAACTCACCAAACTATGGCGGCGGTGATGCGCGAACTTCCCCTCTACTAAAGTTACTTGACAATAAAGGGACGCAAGTGACGCTCTTTAGAAGAATCCCTATCTGTGCTTACTTGCGGGAATTTAATTTCACGCGTCTGTTGAACACGGCGTTTCAGCCATAGGTACGCACATACTTAGAGAATTGTTATTTGTGATTATCATTTTGTTTTTAAAAAAAGTGCATGGAATGAGGCTTCAGGTTACTGAAGATGGTTCATTATAGGACATTAGGGACTACAGATTTATCGTAAGATGGGCATAGAGGATTACAGATTTATATTAAGATGGACATAGAAGTAGAAGGCTACAGATTTATAGTAAGATGGACATATGAGACAACATATTTATATTTAGATGGACATAGGAGACTACAGATTTATAGTAAGATGGACATAGGAGACAACAGATAAATATTAAAACTTTTTTTCTGTTTTGATTTATATAGATGTTTTTTTTTTTAAAAAAGCTTAATTTTCCGCTTATTGAATGTTTATCCTGTTCAGCCCGCAATCTTACATGTGATTTGATAATAGGCCCGCCAAGCGATTGAGTTTGACATCCCTGTTCTAAGCAAACGCTGCGCCTGACCGGGCACATTCCGAATTAAGACGACCTCTTACCAAATAAGTATATTTATTAACTACACACATTTACACGTAAACTTACAGTTTTGGCAGCACCTGAAGGCAGCTCCCCGGGGACGGTGCCCCCTTCCTACGGCACTGACTGCATGAGGGTCTTCGGGTGATTAGGCGAAAATAACTCAAATAATTTCCAATCCATTTTTTTTTAGTTGGGGAGGAATACTCAAGGGCGACGCCCCTGCTTGAGTTTCTACGGATCGAAGGCATCTCCACGGGGACCAAGAAATGCTGCAACGAAGGGGGGTGCGGGGTCTGTGGGGTGACCGCCACACTTCTGGATCCCCTCACAGGACAGATACGTGCATACAGCATCATGTCAGTAAGTTGATGGTTGTCGTATTGGGGAACATGATCTACACGCTTTCTTGTTTGATAGAACTTTAGTGTGAGGAGGGTTTGTCGTTTTTTTTTGTTGGTGGGTGTTTGTGTGTGGGGTGGGGGGTGTTTACTCCAAATTACAGAATTTAAACCAACATATAATACCAGGGACGTCATTTAGGTAGGGCATTCCCCCCCCTCCCCCCCCATTTTGTGAGTTTTATTTAAATTGCTATGTACTGTGGTGCTTCCAATTCCAGTAAAAAACAACTTAACTTTAACAAGCTGACCAAGTTTTGGTTTTGCCACCCCCCTGAAAAAACTGAAATGACGCCCCTGGGGGCTGGCATTGGATTATGACGACAGTAAATGTCATCATAGAAATATTTACAGCAGAAGTAATATTTTTGTCAATACTATGGTTGATAGTGTTTTCGCTTTATTACCTTCAATTCAAGTAATTTACCCTTCATACAAATAATTTACCATTCATTTAAGGAATTTACCCTTTATAGGTTAATTTTTCACTTGATACAAAACATTTACCTTTCTTACAATTAATGATCCTTTAACCTTCATGCAATTCATTTCATACAAGCATGATGATGATAAATAAGTAGGCTACTTTATAATGTAGCGCATGTATTCGTGCTATTTTAGCATGCTCAAAGAGCTCCAATGTCTTAAAATCTACTCAACTAAAAAAGTCTTTAAATTTAAATGGTTCTTAAATGATTTTTTTTTATCATTTTCAATTTCCGGCAAAGTTTAAGGTGAACTATTCAGTGACAATTTAGGCGCAACAGCTTCAAATAGGCCCTACATTTACCATTCATATAAATTTCATGCTTGTGAGCTCATTTGATCTCATCATCAAAACTAAAATTTTCTTTTGTCTTTAAGTTTACTTATCAATTAAATTTTATCGTAGAGTCAAATTAAAATCTCCCGTTAAAAATAAATCTTTAATTTAACTTGACAAGACCTACGTTTAAGTTTAAGTCAAGTCTAAGTAGTAAGTAGGCCTTCTCTCAGTCCATCTTTCTGTTGGCTTAGAGTTAGACTTCTTTGAAGCGAACAACAATCGAAATTTCTACCAGAATGGCAGCTGTGCCTAGAAAACAACTTAGTTTGAGGGGCATTTTAAACTTTCAAAATCGGACGGATTTTGCGTTTTTCATGTTATAGTCCAGTCAATTTTTAAATAAAAAGTCGGACACACAACAATCAACTACAAAAAATAAAAGAAACAAACTAAAATAAATAGCAACTGCGTTTAAATGCCAGGAGAGACTTTACAAATCGTGCTCTCATTGTTTACCCTTTTGTCCAGTGCTGCATGCTCCTGTACTCATGCAATGGAATGGACATTACCACAGTGGAGGGACTCGGCAACACCAGGGACGGTCTCCACCCCATTCAGGAAAGGATGGCCGTCTATGACGGCGCTCAGTGTGGCTACTGCACCCCCGGCCAGGTGATGAACATGTATGGGTGAGTAAAAGTTAGTTTTATGTTATTCGAAGCTCGTCTAAACAAGTGTATATTATATCGCACGTTTCTCAGGAGTTTTAGCTATGATTAATTAAAACTTCAGTCTTTTCCCAGATTTAAACTTTTCACCCAATGTTAGACTCCCCTCCCCCTCTTTTTAGATCAGATGAAGCTTTTCCCCCCAGATGTAGCCTTTTCCCCCAAGAATTAGTCTTTTCTCCCAAGATTTAGTCATTTCCCACGAGATTAAGTCTTTCGCCCCTGATTTAGACTTTTAGTATACCCCACCCCCACACCCCCTGGAGATTTAGTTTTCACATATTTACTTTACTAATTTAGATTGTTATCAGTAGAAAAGACATTATCCAGAGTCTATGAAAAGATTTTTTTTTGTTGGTATAATTGTCTATTAATATCGAGCAATGTATAAACTGACATACTTCAGAGCAAAATCAGTTAGTTCACTGCTGAATATTTATTTAGCATCTAGGAAAATGAATATTGACTTTCTTTTTAAGTTTGCCGTAACAAATTGTCTTTGATGGAGAAATTCATTATCAAAACACTAATTATTTCACATTTCCCTTAGATTATTCATTATCAAATTAGCTGAAAAATATTTGGAAAATGGTACCCAGATAATTTTAGATATAATAAACAGCAATAAAACACAACAAAAAAACAATCAACTTCATTTACATTTATCCAACTCTGCTACACACATATTTTAATCATGAATTTCCCCCAGTTTGCTGAGGAATAATTCCAAGCCCACCATGAATGATGTGGAAGATGAGCTTGATAGCACAATATGTAGATGTACAGGTGAGAAAATTTATATCTACACGTGAGAGAAATTGCAAGAAGTACAGGTGTGAATTAGACGCATAGGTGAGACAAAATTTACAAGTGATTCTACTGTTGCATGCTGTACTGGTGAGTACAAGTGACAGTCTAATTATGTTTTTAATTTTTCTTCTCAGTGGCTGACTAAAAGAGATGGCTTGTATTTTTTAAGCTGTCCAATGTTTAAATACTTGTAGTTAAACATTTTTTTCTCTACTTAAACACATACGAAATGTTAAATAGGATTTTGGGGGGCGGAAATGATGATTTTTTTGTATATCCCACAGGATACAGACCAATCCTAGATGCAATGAAATCATTTGCTGTTGATGCCCATGACTCACTAAAGGGAGGTGTCATAGACATAGAGGTAAAGATATTTTAAAAAGTAGCTCCAAAGTCCAAAGACCTTACTTGAGCTCATTCAGTTCATTTTATTGGGCATAAAAATGCAGAGTTTTTTGTAGAACTTGGCTCAGAGAGCATTATTTGTGTCTTTGAACAATTATCTTGTTGAAGCTACTCACTCAGTGACACCCTCATGGTATCACTCATATGTTAATAGCTCAACTCATTATGAAAAGTGATAATCTCCACCTAGTTTGACTGCTTATAAAGTTGTTTTTCTCCCTGAATGTTTTGAAATGTCTGATCTATGTTATAAAAAATATGCCAGTAGCGGAATAGAAAAAAAAAGAAAGATTATTTGAAAAAATGGGCTCTTGAATGCTGGTAGTTTGGTCACAATTATTATTTATTTGGTCATGTTTCTACATCAAATTTATTTTTGTTTGTCAAGGAGCTTGATGGCAAAATTTGTAAAAAGACTGCCCAGGCCTGCAGTGGGAATTGCCAGAGAAGCATCACAAGACCAGCAAATCACAGAGGAGGGAACTCAGTATGGCTTGTTCCCGATAGTCAATCAGAATTATTGACCATGCTGAAGCAGAAAAGCAAAAATAAATACAAACTGGTGTTTGGAAACACAGGATTTGGTGAGTCCAGATTGGTGAGCTGTAGTGTTCTACGTAAATTGACATCTATTTAGGACCGTCATGTGACAGATAAAGGAAACCTATGGGTTTAGGCTACCCCTGCATTCCAAAAACATCAAAAACCTACTCACACTGCACACGCATGCATGTTTTGTATGCCTCCCCCCCTTTTTGGCAAGGGCTCTGCAGCTAATATTCAAATTATTCATCAAGTCCTTGTCTGCACAAATACCATGCCAATAGCCTGTCATTAAAATTATTTCATTGCTAAAGACTAAAGGGCATTATTTAATTGATAAAATGCATCTTTGACTGCTAATATTTAAATTAGCAATTAGAGGGTTTATACTGTAGAGATAAAATAGTGTATATTTATTATTCTGTGCATACAATACCACTAAAAAATTAAGATGAAAATTAATTGAAGACAAAACAAGGCTTTTCATTCTCTCCTGGCCCCTTACAACAGGCACTTCCTAACTTAGTGATCAAAGTGATTGCCCCCTCCCCCTTAGGCTTCATTTAATTTATCCTGTGCTGTAATGTTTGTCTTATTGTCATTTCACTGAAACAGGAGTGTACAAACATATTGATTCCTGGAACTACAATGTTCTGATTGACCTGAGGAAGGTCAAGGACTTTTACACTGTTGATGTAAGACAATCATCCTATGACCCAAATCTTTTTGGCACAACATTTTTAAAAGATGTCACCATATGACATGCAAAATAAATTACTTTAAGAATTTCACCATTTACTTACTTCTGTTAAGGTTAGTACCAGGTCTCATCTCACCACAGACCAGATAATTTGATAAACAAAGAGTGATCCATAAGATGTGATAGGTTTTGTGCAATATTTTACACAAAAAATTGTTGAAAGGAAAACAAATGTCTAACATGTCAGGATCTATTTTCATCAGCTAAAAGGTGACCGTGTCATTAAACTGGGTGCAAACCTCACACTGACCAATTTGAAGGAACTCTTTAACAAGAACACAGACAAGAGCCTGCCTTATGCTTCAGAATTTGGCAAGCACCTGAAACGCACAGCATCTAGTGGCATCAGGAATGTAAGGGCTTAGAAATGTGTGTATTTACAAAGGCTTGTGTTAAACAAATTTTAAATGCATTTAAAGTTTAACTATCTCATTTATAAAACCTAAAGGAAAAAGAAAAGAATGCTTCCAAAAGATTTTGAAATATAAACAGTTTATCTAATGATATAACATACATGACAAAAAGATTTTGAAATATAAACAGTTGCATGAAGAGCGTATTGGAAATGTAAAATGTGGATGCACGACACAAAACAAATATGGAAAATAATTTTAAAAGCAAACTAATGATATAACATACATGACAAAGTAAAGCAAATTTCATAAAGCAAATACAGACTATGTGGCTGGTACATTCAATGCTAATAATTTTTTCTCCTTGTGTCAAATTAGAATGTGAATTTATTCTTAAAGCACAACTATTTTAGCAACTTCTGCTATAAATTGAATACTGTATACTTGATAGATCAGATTTTTACGAAGGCTTAAAATAAAAACATGGGTAAATGTCGACTTTCTCTTGTTCTCGCAATTCAGCTGGGCAGCTGGGCTGGCAACCTCATGGTTAAACACGCAAAGCCAGATTTCATCTCAGACATCTTCACCATGTTTGAAACAGTTGGAGCCAAAATCTCGATCGGTAACATAAATTCATGAAACTGTTCCAGCATCCACAAGTTAATAGCCAAAAACAAACTGTTGATTCCATCTTAAGGATTTCCTACCTACCATAAACTAGCCACAATAAAAGTTTTTTTTTTTTAAAAATCCAATTAAAATTTAATATTTTACAAATAATCTAGTTAACATTTCAATCTTAAATAAAAAAAAAATTAATTAAAATTTCAACCATTTATAAAAAATCTGTTTAAAATTCTGACCTTTTCCAAAAAAATCTAGTTAAAATTTCAACCTTTTACAAAAAATATTTTCAGCACATCCCTATTGTTTACTTGATTAAATAAAAATTGCAAACACTTTCGCCAGATTTTTTTATTAGCTTATTTTTGTTAATGCGATAATAATAATAATAATAATAATCATGATAGATGATAACTTTAAATTAATTTTTTTTTATACAGACATTGAACTAAAGGGTTTATTTATTTAGACTCTGAAAGAAATTGGGAAAAAAAATGTTTGTATCATGGAATTCTTTGCATTCTGTTTTTCAAAACCAACAATTCACTGAAATGAATGTTCATTTATTTTGTATTGTGAGATTAATAAAAAAATTGTCTTGCCTTTTGTTTTCATTTTTGCCAGCCGATGGTGATGGCAACGTCAAGGACTACACACTGACCCAGTTCCTGGCCCTTGGCATGCACGGTAAAGTTATTGTGTCTGCACAGCTTCCAAAATACAAGACAGGCCATGTGGTCGTTCGGACACTGAGAACATCTCACAGGCTGCAGGTTTGATTGCAGTCCAGACGATAAGATTCACTTTAATCCACACATTTTTCAAATTGTATTTTAATGAGCTTACTCTAGAAATAACTGCCTTGTAGCCCTTTAATATTTAACGTGCACAAATCCAGGCTTTATAAATGTTGAGCGCAGCTAAATGTGGTAATTGGTATAGATTTTAATTATCGTCACTTCCGTTGTGGTCATCCAGGTCTGCGAAGCTCACATGGCTTGCGGATACAACTTTCATCTGGAGTCTGACTCTCTATACACAGTCAGGTCAAGGCCATCTATTGTAATACAAGGAATCAGCAAAAATTTGGTAAAGTTTCTTAATTTAAAACAAAAATAATTTTAGATTTTACCTATTGTTTAAATTTTTACATTTTTAAAATAAAACTGTGAATTATTGGAAAATGGATTTATATTAAAGTAAAAGATGCTTTCTAAGAATATAAAATTTGTGAACAAAATACTTAAACAATTAAAATTCACCATTTTTTTATCTATCAGATGCATGCCACCAGGACAGAAGAGTTCCTTACCAACAAAAATATTTCAGATTCCAGTGTCCTGAAAGGCAAGTCTCTTGTCATTATGTCTTACATGTAATTATCAAATTATGAAATGAAACTGTGAAATCTGATGCTGGGTGGCCGAGCCATCTAATCTGGGTCAATTACAAACTTGTAGACTGGAGATTAATCCGCAAAAGTTTAGCCAAGCAAAAACAATACCAAAGCCCCAGGTGGATTGGACTCATTAACCTTGGATGGCAACTCATTAACCTTGGATGGCAACTCATTAACCTTGGATGGCAACTCATCTAAGAGAAGGCAAAGTCTCAAATAAAACCTGGAGGAGGAGTCTCACTGTCTGTATGACATTGACACAATGAAAATTCTGACAACTTCTGCAGCATGAAACACACAGTGTGATATAAGAAGCATTGCTGGTCATCTACTGCATCCTGGTCTATTTCCAGCCTTCTTGACTGACTAACGCACATATTCCGGAGAAGGTGTGCCAAATGGAGCAACTCTCCCTCACTTTAAACAAAATACAGCTCAAGTCAATGCTACTATTCAAGTAGAATCTTGCCTTTGTCATCTTTGTATGCAAAGGACAAACAATAAATAACAATGAAATAAAGCATTGATTTTTTATATTTTAAAAATCATAATTATTATTTGAACAAACAAAAAATATATAAACATTGACTTTGGCATAGAAAAATGTTCTGGTAACGAATAATCAGTAGGCCCAATACTTTTGCTGTCATCTCTTTGCTTCCTCCAATCTAATAGTCCATCAGCGTTATATTTGTGTTTGACGGCACCAAGAACCATAATTTTAGATTTTATTTCAGCTGCTGGAAGCTACAAATAAAAAAATTAATGGAAGAATTTAACTTTGATTGATATTCAGAGGCAATGAAAATTCTGTCTGAAGAACTGATGCCTGAAACCAATGGTCCACTTCTTGCCAGCTCAGCGTACCGCAAATCTCTGGCCCTGGGTCAGTTCTACAAGGTGAGTTCAGCTTAGATGTTGAGAAAAATATTCTGCAAACAATATTCTGTTATAAACTATTTTTTTAGAAAATGTATCCTTTATATTTTCCAACATTTTTCTTAATTTAAAAAAAACAACATTAAAATGGGTTACTAGCTAACTTATGGATGAATCCTAAGAACCACATAATTAGAATCATTTATGGTGTTTTAAGGGAACGTACAGGCATTTGAATGTCACCTTTTCCTATTGCCAGTTTGTTCTTGGAGTCTGCAAGGGTCAGGTCACTTCCAGGTATGTCAGTGGAGGTGTGGACCTACCAAGGCCTATCATGACAGGTACCAGGGACTATGGTCAACTGGATGATTCCGTCTCCCCAGCCAACCGACCCATGATGAAGGTCACAGCCAGGAATTTGGTACAACTACAGCTATTTATAAAACTGAATTTTCACAGCTGGGGCTTTAAAAAATGCTAATGAAAATTTACCCTTTGAATCGTCCCAATGATCGGACATTAAGTTTTCACACACACAAACAATTTATAATCTTTAACACAAAAGATACAATTTCTTCTAGACATCAGGAGAGGTCAAGTTCCTTGATGACCAGCCAGTAGTCCTGGACCAGCTATTTGCAGCTGCTGTCTTAAGTCAACAAGGAAATGCCAAACTGAAAAACATTGACCCCTCCCAGGCTCTGGTTAGTTTTAAAAAAAAAAAATGAATTCAGAGTGAACAACATCGACAGGTAACCCTAATTCACCTGTTTTGTTTTAATAATATTGGATTAAAAAAATATTTACAAATTCATGTCTTAGAAAGTCTGTCTTTGCCGTTAACGTTATTTAAACTGAAAACTAGGAACTTGCTGTGTTTCTTAAGTTTTGCTGTTGTCCGTCAGAAAATGCCTGGTGTCGTCAAGTTTATTCAAGCCTCAGACATCCCTGGTGAAAATAACTGGAGGCCCAAAAGCTGGTACGGGAGTGGGGTGTCAGAGGTAAGAAATCTACAATGGGGTGTTGGAGGTAAGGAGCGCACAATGGGATGTCAGAAGTAATAAATGTGCAATGGGGTTTTAGAGGTAAGGAGTTTACTATTGTGTGTCAGAGGTAAGAAATGCACAATGATGTGTCAGACACCACATGTGTCTCTTAACATTCGGGGCTTGGTCTCAGTGAAGTTCTAGTTTCAGCTGGTGATTTTAGTTTTAAACAAATAAAATTTAATCCAAACATCGGCATAGCATGGGTTAATAATGTGAATGAAAATAGGTAGTATTGTTGAAGCTTGTATAATTAAAGTGATTTCCAAACATTGGCATAGCATGGGTTAATAATTTGAATGAAAATAGGTAGTATTGTTGAAGTGTGTATATTTTAAGTGATTTTGTTCCCACCTCCAGTTGCTCAGTTCAGGCAAGGTGGACTACGCAGGTCAGCCAATAGGGATCATTGTTGCGGGTGAGTAGCGGTCGCATGCTTCACATATCATTTTCAAAGCAGAAGTTTTTAAGGTGATGTTGTGCAGTAATTTCACTGAACAAATAATAAATTACGATTGACTCCACACAGGTTTATAACTTAACAAATAAGTTTCAGACTTTGCAATAAACTTGGGTTAGTTGTAATGAGATTGTCACTTGTCACCATATCCAGGCCTGGGCTTTGCAAAGTGCTCAAACAACTGAGAGTCCACTGCTAAAAAGTGTACTAAGATACCTCCTTAAAGCGCTCACATTAAATAAGAATGGCCCATGAATCATGATGAATGAGACAAAAATCATAAATAGTTTATTTTAAATTGTGATATTTTTTTAAAACTGTTTTCATGGAGTCTTTATAAACACTTCACACATTTATTCCAAAAATTATTTTTTGGCATGGTACTCTGACATTCATCACAACATAAATTAAAATGTCCATGTTCCAGTTGGGAATATGTTATAACATTATTAATGTAATCATGTCCTGTAATTTTCTCTATTACTATATGATAATGTCATAATTTTCGTCACGATTTTCTGCTATCGTTCGTCTGTCGCCAGAGGATGAGGGGACTGCCCTGAAAGCTGCCCAGACTGTGGAAGTCACTTACACAGACGCCAGACCTGTCATCGTTGATGTCTTGGATGCCATCAAAGAAAAATCATTCTTCCCAAAGCTCGGGCCTTTTACTAAAGGAGACGCTGGAAGTGAGTCCATTTAAAATGTTTCCTTGCATGTTGGACTCTGTCGATCCTCAACAAATATTTATTTTAAAAATTATCTTTGTTTCTTACGCAATTGTTTTTTTTTTTTTTTTTTTTTTTTTTTTTTTTTTTTTTTTTTTTTTTTTTTTTTTTTTTTTTTCATTCTACACACCATGCGATTTAAAAACTTTTTGCATGGTTCTCATGTTACACAGCAGATTGTAACTGTAATTTTACTTAACTGCCTCAATAGGGAGGAGCTCCAGTTTTCTTTAGTTGTCCTTCATTAAAAAAAAACATATTCAAAATAATCTTTTTTTCCCCTTTATTTCTATTTTTCCAATAATAGACTTAATTAATTAACAAGAAAACACTTAAAATGAAAAGTATTCCAAGAATGTCCAAATTGAATTCTAAATGTATGTAAAATTTTGGCCCATCAAAAAGCTGCTATGGCAAGTGCTCCGCACAGGGTCAAAGGGAACGCCCGCAGTGGAGAACAGTATCATTTTCATCTAGAGAACCAGACGGCCATCTGCTGCCCGTCTGATGTTGGTGGTATGGATGTCCAGGCGACGTCACAGTGGATTGACGTGACACAGGAGACAGTGGCACAGGTCCTGGGGATGAATGTCTCAAGGTAATTTGCTTTGTGTTAGTAGTAGGATGGCTGGTACCCTGTTTGTACTCATGTGTATATCTTCATGACCGGTACATCATCTGTCATCTAGTGTACATCTCTGTGACTGGTACATTGTACTCAAGTGCAGATCTTTATGACTGGTACATCATTCGCAATCAAGTGTACATCTTCTTGAGAATTACACGGTTTGTACTCAAGTCTAGGTCATTATGACTGGTACATCATTTGTAATCAAGTGTACGTCTTCATGAGAGGTACACAGTTTTTACTCAAGTCTAGATCTTTATGACTGGTGAATCCTTAATACTCAAGTGTACATCTTCACGACTGTTACATCGTAAATACTCGAGTGTGCATCTTCAAGAGTGGTACGTGCTTAATACTCAAGTCTATCTTCATGGGAATTATAAAGTTAAGGCATGGAAAATCTTAAGACATAGTAATAACAAGACATGGGAAATCTTAAGACATAGTAATAACAAGACATGGGAAATCTTAAGACATAGTAATAATAAGACATGGGAAATCTTAAGACATAGAGCACAAGTTGTTTCAAAGCTTTCCCATGTCTTGGACTTAATGCTCCCTTCACACAGCTTGAAGACAGGCTCCACGATATTATCCTGTACATCTTCATGTCTTGTGCATGATATGAGACCTGAAGCTACTCTTTTAAATGTTTAGTTTTTTTTATTGATAACAACAAACAGATGCTGCTAAGCATCTTTCGAATACTTGAGATTAAAAAAGAAAAAAATCCTCTTGTAGTATTAAAACAGAAAAAAATGTAACACACATTCGAATCTGTTGACAAAACTTTGTATTAGCCTATTTAAAAATTATTTTAGCCATTGTACATTTGTCTTCCCGGTCAGTGTGAATGTGGAGACTCAGAGACTCGGTGGAGCTTTTGGTGGGAAAATCTTCTACAACGCTCCAGTGGCTGGCATGTGTGCTGTGGCCGCTCACAATTTGAGAAGGTAAGGATCACCCGGGTATGTGTTAACCCGGGAGCATAATTCAACATTCTGTTGGGGAATGTTTTAAAATTGAAATGCTTTTGGGATAAATGTTAACCTGGCAGATTTTCATGGCAAGAGAATTATAAACACTAATGTAGCATAAGATAAAATTTATTATGAAAAAAACCCAACTATACAAAACAATGTAAAAGAAACAACAACTCTAAACACAAATATTCACCATTATGTGTTTTGTGTTAAAAGTTGTTGTTTTTTTAAGTTGTATTTTTTTTTTTTTTTTTTTAGAAGATAAATCTCAAAATTCTCTGAATATTTTTCCTTTTAAAAAATATACACAGAATTTGTAAAAGAAACAACAACTCTAAACACAAATATTCACCATTATGTGTTTTGTGTTAAAAGTTGTTGTTTTTTTAAGTTGTATTTTTTTTTTTTTTTTTTAGAAGATAAATCTCAAAATTCTCTGAATATATTTCCTTTTACAAAATATACACAGAATCAAGTCTTAGATTATATATAAAGACTAAACAAACTCAAAGAAATTAAAGTTATAATAGAATTTTTGTTTTTCATGCAATTTAAAAGTATTGAAACAATTTGAAATTGTTCATTAATAAATTTGGTCTCACAGATCAGTCAAGCTCCACATGGATCTTGCCACCAACATGCAGTACCAAGGATGCAGACAGGGATATTACTATGAGTATGAGGTATGCATCAATTCAAATCAGATCAGTTTTAAGTTTTTGTTTAGATAGTAAGTGATATAATTTATGTTGAAATAAAATTCAGCATAAGGTGTGATGTTAAAATATCTTACAACCCTTTTTTTTTTTCAAATGTCTTGAGGATGCATTAGTAATGTTAATTCAAAACTGTGGAATTGCTTGTTAAGGTTGCAACATTCTGTGTTGATAGGTGGGCTTTGATGACAAAGGAAATATCCTGGCCATCATTGCCACAGGTTATAATGATGCAGGTTCGAGTTTCTTTGCTCTGGACGGAGATGAACAAACACAGACTTGGGTGGACAATGGTGAGACCTGATGTGGGATTTTTTTGTTAAAGGAAAACCTCCAGACTAGATGATTTAAATACACTAAATATTTTTCATTGGGAAATGGCGTTGGCGGGCCATCAAGCGTTAGCATTTAATGCCCTCCCTGATCGAATTTGGAGGACGTCCGGTTGACCGAAAGCACTGCATTTAAAACGCCTGCAGCCGACGCTCCCAGGGAGTTGGGATGGTGTATTAAGGTCCTAATATCTTCCCCCACCCGTCCAGGGGAAGCATCGGACATCCTTTAAGAGGGGTGCTAAAGTGGGTTTCCTCCACGCAACTAGTTTGCGAAGTAGCTGGGGCGAAACGGTTGTCTAGAAGCAGCTTTCTCAGGGCTGTGTATTTAGAATCATCAGCTAGAGGCTTCCACCTTAGCCTCTTGCCTCATATCCATTAACTGCAACTTGTAATCATGATCCCTACCCTGTCTCTGGCTTTACTTCCAACTGTAAAACATCCCAGTTGGCAGCCCTGTAGGTGCTTTTCTTTTATTGCGGCCGGTACCATGCATGTCCCTTATTTGCCCACGCAGGACACGCTATGGTGGTTTTGTTCCCCCTGGTAACACCGAGGGGGTCTGGTGGTTGGCACCTCTCAATCTGCAAGCCACTGCAGGC
The DNA here is from genome assembly GCA_964033795.1 of Lymnaea stagnalis. NCBI lineage: Eukaryota > Metazoa > Mollusca > Gastropoda > Lymnaeidae > Lymnaea > Lymnaea stagnalis. The sequence goes on along the minus strand of CAXITT010000316.1, from coordinate 562,484 downwards.
TTGTCAATTAGAGCCCTGGGGGAGGGGAAATTAAAAAATACATATATATATGTGTTGTATGAAAAGCTTTTGCTTAAGTATTGTTGTACAAGACCAAGCTTCCATATAACCAGAGCTTGAAAATAGGTCGTCAAGGGGACCTTGTGAAATAAAAAGGGGGACCACTAAAACTTTTTTTTTCTTATTTAGAATCCTTTTCTTTTTCCTTCCTCCCCCCACTAGCTTTTTATATAAGGCTGCTGACTACAAAACTACCACACCAATGACAGTAATTGTTCACCATCAAACCCACTAGGAATTTTTAAATGATTTTTATTCAGATTTCCTCCATTACAAAAGCATTTTGACCTAGGACTGAAATATACCAAAGGAGACATACATTTTTATGTTTCCCCAGCCTACCACATCCCCAACTTGTCGTGGACGGTTCAGCCTTGCAAGACACACAGACCAGTGGCCACAGCAATGAGAGCCCCAGGCACGGTCAAGTATTGGTGTGAATGAGTGTGGAATATGTAAAGGGGGGTGGGGTGAGGGGGCTGAGGCAGAGATACACAATAAATCTTCACCCTGCTTGTTGACCCACATAATTTAGGTCTTTAAATCTTGCTGTATCTCAGTCTAAACCTCTCCATTCAACTTTATATAATGATAAATAAAAAAAAAAAACCTTCACTTCAGGATCGGCCACATCCATGTTTTCAATGGAGTCGATCATTGACCATGTGGCAACTTACCTGAAAAAGGACCACCTGGAGGTTCGCAAGTTGAATCTCTTTGAGAAAGGGCAGGTAAATCATCCTAGCTTTTTTAAAAAACTTTATCTTACAACTCTGGTTATAAAACTATTAGTTCACACAATCAATAATAAAAAAAAAAAAAATCATCCCAATATAAAATGATCTCCAATAAATCCTCTGAAAACTAAAGTTTAAAGGACATGCCGTTAAACTATAAATTACATAATGTACTTTAAAGTTAATGCTATTTAACAATAAAAACAGTAAGGTGTAAGCTTTTTAAAAAATTTTATATCTTTTTTTTTTTTAAAGAGAAGGAGGGGGGGGGGGAGTGAGCAATACCAAATAAGGATGGCACCATTTTTGGTGTGTCAAAACAAATATAAATTTTACTTTTCCCTTTTTTTGCCTTGGCATCGGCACTAGTTATTCCTCTATTATAACATCAACTTTCACCCATCAGGTGACCCTGTCCGGCATGGTGTTGGAGCAGTGCCTCATCAGAGACATGGTTGCCCAGATGGAGGCTGACATTGTGTACTCACAGAGGAAGAAGGCTGTGGATGAGTTCAATCGAGTAAATCAAGATTTGAATTGTGTCTTTCAGCTGTTCATTCTTATAGTTGACGTTGAACTAAGTTGTTTGGTTTTTTTAATTGAAGAGATGAGATAAAAAAAAATTCTGTGTCTAGAACTAGTTAACTTAATGAACTGGTTAACTTAATGAATGGGTTAACTTAATGAATGGGTTAACTTAATGAATGGGTTAACTTAATGAAATGCAATTGATTCATCTGTCAGGCATTTAATTTATTCATCACTCTAATTTTAATAAGTAAAAATCAAATAACTCCTACAGCCAAATACATTTTGTGAAATTTCTGCCACCCCTCCCCCCATCATATGTCAAGTAATATAATTTGTCACAATGAATATGTGAATATGTAAAATGTAGATAAAAATGCTATTTCATGTGTGTTGATTATTTCAAAATCTTTAATGCTGATTTCATCAGAGTAATTTTCATATATTGTAAACGTAATTTAAAAAGATCTCAAAAGTAATTACATCTGAATGACCTCTTTGGATTAAATAAATGCATTAGGAAAGGGTTTGGTTAACTAAAGTCATACACGTTCATTAAATTCTTTGTTACATCGCTTTATGCAACACCCACAGAAAAAACGTGAAAAATTTTAAATATATGTTATGATAATCAATCTTTTTATAATGAAATATTTCTATCTTTTTATATTAAAAAATATTTCTAGTCAAATCGCTGGAAGAAGAGAGGCCTTCATGTGATGCCCAACAGGTATGCCATGACCTACACCTGGCTGTCCTTCAACACAAGCGTCATCATCTACCATGCTGACGGCAGTGTCGTCATAGCTCACGGGGCCATTGACATGGGACAAGGCATTGACACAAAGGTAACTGGAAGAAACTGTTTCTTTTTTGCCATCTAGGTTTACTAAGTCTTTTTGTGAGCTTTGTCATGGAAATATCAGTTGCCTATAACTATTTTACGACCATGAAGCTACAAGATTTCAATATGGCTAAGATGTCAACTATCTAGCCTTGTAAAATCTCAAAATGGAACCATGAAATTAAATTTCACAGGCCAACTTTAAAAAAAAATGTTTTGGTGTCTTGAGATTTAGTTCTTTTCCTAAAGTTATTTGGGGCGCTGATTCTAAAACTTTCGTCAAATTTATTGTAACAGCTCTAGTTTTTAAGATTTGGTTTGAATTTATCTTTAAAAATTAGTTTGCTGTATATAAGCCTTATAAGGTATCTTAAGCTGAATCAGAATATCATAAAAAACATTTAAATGGGAAATGTATGAATTGAAATTATCGACATTATGTGTATGTGTAAAGACATTTATCTAATTCCATTTTATTATTCACTCTGGCATATAATGTTCACTATCTTCTTCTATCTTCATGGATAATAAACCAGAGCTTTATTTTTGAAGAATCAGAATGTCCAGAAAATCTGTTCTTTTGATATAAAATAAGCAAAAATAACACTATATGTTATGCTTCATGGTTTACAATGACATGTGTTCAATGTCTCAAAAACTAGTGGAGATAGGGGTAAACTAAATTTTTTTTCGAATCAGTGGGTCAGATATTCCTAGTAAAACAAGTCTAACATTTGAAGCACCAAATTTTGTGTTGGCAAGTGTTTTCAAATGACTTCTTTTAACTGAGTAAAAAAAAGAAATGGAATAAAGATAAGCAAAAGCCTAGAACTCTTTTTGACTTGCATTTTTTAAAAAAATGTTAAATCTTTTGAATGTCATCAAAGTCAAATCTGCAACTTTCATTCAAATCATTGGCTTGTTATAAGGAAAGAAAAGATTTGATATCTTTTTAAAATATTAATTAGGCAGTCAAGGACTTTTCATCTCATATTACAAATTATTCTTTGAAATGCTTCAGGCCATCCAGACGTGTGCCTACAAGCTGGGCATTCCCACAGACAGAATTAAAGTGGTTAAGAAATCAACAACCATCAATGCCAACTCTCATTTCACCGGAGGATCGGTGTGTTCTGAGCTCATCTGCCTGGTGAGACTCAATTATTTATTATTATGCAGGCCCACTTTAAGGCATACAGCACATTGCTTTCTATATGTTTGCCAAATAATGAAATGAAATTTTTCTTTTTAAATGGTCCTTCCTGTGAAATCCTGTTTCAAGTTTTTAGAGCAATACCAATAAAAAAAGTATAAAAAACATACAATTAAAATAAACTAAATTTCACTGCAGAGTGTATGTGAAAAGAAGTTAACAATTTATTCACCACTGAATATGTAGCTGCCTATTTAAATGTTTCATAAGTTATTTTTTATTTTTAGATACACAGATTATATATAACATTCTATGATTTTTACATTGTAAATGGCTGAAGCACTGACTTCAACTATCATCAGATTTTTTTCTCATTGGTGGAGTAGTTTTTTTTGTTTTTTTTACCTGTTTGTGACTCAAATGAATAATGCCTCTTACAGTCAGTATGAGCAATACAAGCTAACTTCTAGGATGATATTACTTTTAGGCGGTGATCAAAAGCTGCGAGGTCCTGTTACAAAGACTGGCGCCAGTTAGAGAGAAACTGACGAATCCTACATGGGAGGAGCTGATAGCCCAGGCTTATGCTGGTGGGGTCAACCTGACGGCGCAGTACTGGTAGGTTTTCAAAGGCACGGTCGTGGTTTTAAGACATTTGTTAAAAATAAAGGATGATCCTAACGTTTGGGATGAGTCTTGCAAAGGGTTTTAAGGTACTTATGCAGCATGAAGCTTTCATGGGCTTTCTTACTAACAAGATTTCTTTCAGCAAATAAGGAAGAACATCAAAACTTATTTCAAGAAATAAACACAGTAACAAACTGTCTTAACTTCTAAATACGATAACATTATTTTGTTGATCCAAATAAATGGAAATGTTTTTTGGCTACATAATCATTTCAGCGTGTAAATAAATATTCTTACTAAGGCGACAATTTTAAATCACCAATTTTAAGTCACCAATTACAAATAACAATTCAAAAATTTTAAATCCCCAACTTTAATGTAATTTAATGTAGATGTCTTGTGTTTAAATGGTTTTAGTTGGAAAATGTCGACTTTATTAAATATGTATTTATTTATGTGTTGAAAATCTATGTGAACAATGCAATCAAACAACATGTATGTGAGCAATGCAATCAAACAACATTTATTTGAACAATGCAATCAAACAACATGTATGTGAACAATGCAATCAAACAACATGTATGTGAACAATGCAATCAAACAACATGTATGTGAACAATGCAATCAAACAACATGTATGTGAACTATGCAATCAAACAACATTTCCATTTGTTTGGATCACTAAAATAATCTTATTGATTCCAAATCAAAATGTGTAAATCACAGTTTCAAAGCTCGTTCATCTCTGATATGATCACATGAATTGTCATTAAAATATTCTGTAATCAAACAATGTCAGTTGCCGTTAGTCAACGCACAAAAGTCAGAAATATTATTTTGCTCTATATCCTGAGATGCTTCAGATAAGAAATTAACTATTTATTATATTTCAAGTTAATGAAATAGCTGGTCATTAGACATCCCCTGAAAACTAAGTTTTTTCATGTGAATCCTTTATAAAATGTAATACCAAGTAATTACGGAGGGGGGGTGGGCTGAAATTTAAAAAAAAAATGCATATAGGTATCGCGTTTTATAAGAGTGCTCCCCCCCCCCCAGGTTTGCGACTGCACATTTTTTTCATGCCCCTGAACCATATAATATGTACTAATGACCCACCCACTTTTGAGCCACGGATTTATTTCATCAACTATTTCAGAAAAACAAAAAAAATATTACGCAACAAACGCACTTGAGATATTTTAAAATAATTTTTAATCTAATTTAGCGCAGTTATCAGGAATTTTATTTCATGGAATCAGCGTCATCATATTTTCTGCATCTGCCCTTTGAAAAACAGGAAAAACTGTTTTTTGAGGGTAGGGGCTGACAATTTGTAGAATGTGTTGTCATCGGCTATGAGTTAATATGCCAAGTTATAGCTCGGCAATAAGTGGGTAAATTAGCTGTCAGAAGATTTCGACAGCCACAAATAAATTAGAATTTAATATAAAAGATTTTAAAAATATAAATACTTATGTTTACAGGCCGAACCCAACAGATCATGGAATTCCAGCCTACAATGCATACAGTGTCAGCTGCAGTGAAGTGGAATTGGAGGTCCTAACTGGCCAGTACCAGATACGCCAGGTGGACTACCTGTATGACTGTGGCAAAAGGTAACTGCCATTTTTATAATTACTAAGTTCTGTAAAGCCATATGGCCCCATATGGAATGACTTATTCATTTATGGAATGCTGTATGTGTGATTGTTTGTGTGTATGTTTTTGTGTTTGTTTGTGTTTTGTTTTGTGTCTGTGTGTTTTTATGGGGTGTATGTGTGGTGGGGCATTTGGTGTTGTGTGGGTGTGTGTAAGGGAGAAGGGATTGGTGTCACACTATAAGTAAGTGAAAGATTTTTTCAAGAGAATTTCAAGCTAAAAATATTATTTTCCTCACGGTGATTAACCCAGAAAGGAAGCAGTCATGGTCCCCTGTTGTCCTTAAAATGATGGTCCAATCAAATACTTTCTAAAATGAAATAGAAAGGAACTAATGTTAAATGATGGTTTAAAAAATATAAAGAAAAACACATCTTCTACAAAAGCTATTTTTAAAAGTATTTTAAGAGAACAAAAGACAAACGTTTAAGCTACTCATGCCAATATTTTTTTTTTTTTTTTTTTCTCATTTTTTTTTTTTTTTTTTTTTTTTTTTTTTTTACTTGAACTTATTCAGCTTGAATCCAGAACTGGACATTGGTCAGTTGGAAGGTGCATTTAACATGGGGTGTGGTCTGTTTTTGTTGGAAGGGATGAAGTACGACAATAAGACTGGGAGAGCACTCTCTGATGGAACATGGGTAAGTAAGGGAGAGAACTCTTTGATGAACATTTATTATTACATGACGATAACAGACCAATTAGTATCCTGTATTTTTTAACTTTATAAAAAAAATAAACTATATTCAAATGTTTGTGCAAGGGTATTTTTCTGACCATTTATGTGGTGCCTACATTTTATAAAGTAAATATTTTACTGCATTATTCTTAACTAAAGCCTTTGTATTAAATAGAAAAATCAGAACAAGAATTGATATTAAATCCAGTGTTCTTTTCTCCAATATTTTATCTCTCTATACAACAAAACATTAATAATATTTATTTTGTAATAGGCATTGAAGATAAATTTTTAAAAAGCCATTACTGTTCTATCCAATACATGACAGCATTACAAGCTTCCACTGTCCAAGGACCTGCCTATCGTATTCAACATCAAGTTCTTGAGAAATGCACCAAACCCAGTTGGTGTTTTGGGATCAAAAGGCAAGTCAATTTATTGCTCAGGTCAACAAATTGAAAGTTGTCGATTATTGATTTTTGAATCATAGTTTGATAGGCATGTACAAGCAAATTATTGGCGATATATTCTGACTTAAATTTAAAAAAAAAACAACTCAAATTCATTGATACTTGTAACATTGATAATAATTATCTAGTATAAATATACCTTCCATGTAAATAAATATTTTCATCTTAGACATAAAATTTGTTTATTTAAGTTGTATTTGAATTGAACAATTTCATAAAACATTCCTATTCTAAGTATATTGCACCCAAAAATTCATAGTAACTGTAAGTTCCAGGCTATATTATGTTATATATAATAGCTCTTAGTCTAAACAACAGTATGACCATGGTATTGAAATGATATCTGTTATCTCAGCTGTTGGGGAGACGCCTGTAGCCCAGGGGGCTTGTCCACTCTTTGCACTGAAACGAGCTGTGGAGGCTGCCAGGGCAGAGGTCGGAGTAGAAGGATGGTTTCCCTTATGTGAGTTTTCTTAGTGAAGTGCTGAAAAAAACCCAACTCATTTTGTGTTATAGAATAAATAAACTAGCGATTATATCAAAATTTATCAGAACTTAAAAAGTTGATGTTTCTGTTATAAAATATGTACACTTTGTAACAAATGTAAAAAAAAATTTTTTTTAATTTCTCAAGGACAAAATTTTAAAGAAAAAAAAGTAAAAGAAAGATGCCATTGAAAAATAATTTTAATTTAATGAGAGATGGGAAAATAAAAGCTCATATATGATAATATAAGATAATATAAGATTCTTTACTGATTCAAATAAATGGAAATGTTTTCTTTTTTACTATCATAGGACATATTCATTTTTTGCACATTAATAAATACATATCTTTAACCAAGACAACATTTTACCATTATAGCAATTTAAACACAAGTCATCTATATGGAATATAAAGCTTAAAATAGTTTAGTATTTTCAAGTTAATGTAACTGGGAATTCATCATGTTCACAGATGCTCCAGCAACAGTAGAAAAGCTCCAGCAAGCCTGTCTCAACGATGTCTCCCTCTTCACTTTTGGAGAGTAAATGTTCACACAGACTTATTTAAATGATGTCCCCCCTATTCACTTTTGGAGAGTAAATGTTCACACAAAATTATTTCAATGATGTATCCCTCTTCACATTTAAGAGTAAATGTTCACACAGACTTATTTCAACAATGTCTCCCTCTTCAGTTTAGGGGAGTGAACTTTCACAACATAGCCTTATTTCAGTAATGTCTCCCTATTCAAAGTTTTTCACATTATAGGGCCTACATTGCAACCAGTCTGTGGCACTTAAGTATAACAAACATTTTTAAATAACATGAAAGTGATGCCTCTTGCCCTTGCTGTAACATTCAGAACTGTTAACTTAAAAAAAAACATTTTGTAAAATAAATGTATAGCCATTTTGTGATACTCAGATAATTTTCTTGTAGGCCCAAATGTTTATAAGGATATTTAAACAGTTTTGCTGTACTGTAAATTTGGATTGTTGTATGAAGCATCCGGCTCATGTTGAAGTTAATTGGCTTAAAAGAATAAAACCACATGCTTTGTTGTCTTTCATGTATTTTTCATAAGGCTGGGGCATTTAAGGGTCAATCCCTGACAGTAGTATAGAGGTTTAGTACTATGGCTCTGATAATACTTTATATTATATTTTAATCAGATTAATTCTTTAATTCTTCCTATATTTAATTCTGCCCATATTTAAATTATTTTTGTATTTTTATGTGTAGCATTTTAGCATTTTCTTTCAATAAATTGGGTTAACTTTGAAGGGTATTTTTTTTAATTACTATTTTAAATTACATTTCCAATGAACAAAAACGTCTTTGAGATTATCACTTTAAAGTTGCCGATTCCATAAAGTTGTGGTGCCATACCAGACAATTTTATTTCACGCCCCAGATGCAATGTTCCCTCATAAGGTTTGCTGGTTGTGTGCAAAAATCATACAGTTGTGGACAAAGTTTAACAGCATCACTTTTTTAGTGTGCAAAATTTTACAGGCCACAAACATAAACACGCACTACATGGAAATTTGCTGCGCGGATACTCAAAACTGCTGCGCGGCGTCTGTGAGATAGCTGCACGGCCGTGCAGCTTAAAGGGGACATTGCCCTGAAGTATATCAATATTTTAAAGTACCGTTCCATTTTATACATTAGATTTATAATACCATATTTAAATAGAGACAATTTCCGTTTAAAAAAATATATCTATACTCACCAAATGCACTTGTGTTATTTTTAAGAATCTCATTTAGCGCAGTTTTCGGAAATGTTAGTTTTCGGGCTAATGAACTACCATTACACCTTAATTTTCTTTCATACCTAGAGAATTATATGTATTGATTTTAGATATACAATAATATCTATCCAAAAATAAATTATAATTATGAAACCTCTGGAGTTATTTGGTCAACATTTCCTTTTGATATTCTTTTATTTGTTCATGTTTCCAAAATGAAAGTTTCTTTCGCTCATTTCTTTCAAACAATTATGTGTTTATTTTTTGTCTTTTGTCTTTTTTTTTGTATTGTTTAATTTTTTATGTTGTGTATTTAAATTGCTTTGGTTTTTTTAATTGTATTTTGTAATATAACATAATATAATATAATTTTGTATACAATCAACCCTCCCACCATTCCTTCCCCCCCCCCCCCCCCCCCCCATAAAAAATATATAAACATTTTAAAAAATAAATAAATATACAAAATAAATATACAAAATAAATATTTTTTAAAATAAATTAATATCACAAATATTTATGATCAAGAGTGCTTTGTAAGGACTTTTTTAGAGAACGTTTCAATATTGTTTACGGTGACGTAAGTTTTGTGACAAGAGGGGGGGTGGGGGTGCAAAACTTGGTCGGCTTGATAAGTTGTTTATTACAAGAGTCGCCTTAGTGCAAAGCAATTTAAATAAAACCTGCTAATTTGGGGAGTGGGGGGGCCCTACCCAAAATGACGTCCCTGGTATTATATGTTGTTTTGAATTTTGTAGTTTGGAGAAAACATATGGTTTGCCAGGGTTTTCACAAAAAAAAAAAAACGAAAACTAAAACAACGAAAAAAAAAAAAAAGCTTACAAATACTAAATAATTTTAAGATGTTTAGATCCGAAAAAAAAACCAACGTAGTGCTCACATTTAAAAAAAGCCACCATAAAATATGGCGTCCCCCTCCCCCTTAATGTGGAGGGGGGAATTTTGCAGGGCTCGTTTTCTACAGAGCACAAGGAAACTGCGTTCCTGTAATTTTTCCTTAATTGGAATGTCCTTCAGCAATGGTATATGTGGGGCAAGTCGCCACCTACTCTGGCCTCCATTGGATTAGTTTGGCTTACAGGTTGACTTATTTTCCGTGACTTATCTTTATGTTCCTTTATTCGTTTACTAGACGTGTAAACCTCCACGTTATAGACCACAAATTGCTCTTTATAGAAAAATATGTTGCCCTTTATATAACACATGTTGCCATTTATATAACACATGTTGCCCTTTATATAACACATGTTGTTCTTTATATAATACACGTTTCTCTTTATATAACTTATGTTGCACTTATATAATATATATTGTTCTTTATATAATACAATACACGTTGCTCTTTATATAACACATTTTTGGCCTTTATATACTACATGTTGTTCTTTATAGAACACATTTTTCTATTTATATAATACATTTTGCACTTTAAAGAACACGTGTTGCCCTTTATATAACACATGTTGCTCTTTATATAACACATCTTGCTCTTAATATAACACATTTAGCTCTTTATATAACATTTGTTACCCTTTATACAAAACATGTTGCCCTTTATACAAAACATGTTGCACTTTATTTAATACATTTTGCTCTTTATTTAACACATGTTGTTCCTTAAATAATACATGTTGCACATCTTGCACTTTTTATAACCCATGTTGGTCTTTGTATAACACACGTGACTCTTTATATAACACATGTTTCTCTTTATATAATACATGTTGCTCTTTATATAATACATGTTGTTCTTTATTTGCTAAGAATAATAAGTACATATTTATTTTAAAAGTAAGGGGTAAGTTCTTGGCTTGGATGAGTTCCCCTACATTCTTTCCCAGGACTTCTGCTATTTATCTATGCATTCAGAGGCGCCATCTTTGTTCAATGCCCCTATCCCCATAACTTATCCCAATGTTCCTATCAGCTGACGTGGAAATAGTGAGCAGGAAATGGAATATCTCCACATTTAAATGAAAGGCGCTTCACTAATGTTGCACACCAGACTTATTTTACGTTTTCACCGATAAGCACTTTAATTCAAAAATCACAACAAAACTTTCCTCATATTAGCTGAGATTAAAAAAAAATAATTCCAGATGCTTTTGAGATCTGTCAGAAGGTAAAGGCACACACATTTTAAAGACAGGGTTTTATTTTAGTTAAGGACTGCTTTTAATTAAGGCATTAGCCGTGAGCGGTATAAGATGACGTTCTAAGGGAATCTTCATTGGAAATTGCAAGACCTTAGAGTGTAGGCCTACGGATTTTTATCATGCAGTATCATGTTTTATAAATGACTTAAGAAATACGAAGTGGCTATTCGTACCCGGGTACCAGAAGTGATAGGTTAAGATTAAAAAAAAAATATTTAAAATTTTATTGTTGGGTTTGTAAGACAAAATGAGGTATCAAATGAAAGAAACCAGGCACACGCCTTCAATTATCACGCAGTGAACTAGATCTACCCCCCCCCCCATATTTTTTAAAAAAAATAGTGCAAATAAAAAGACAAGGAAAAAAACATTAAGAAAAACACGTTTTCATTAACGGTTCAAATATTATTTTAATTTAAAAAAAAAATATTTAAAATTTTATTGTTGGGTTTGTAAGACAAAATGAGGTATCAAATGAAAGAAACCAGGCACACGCCTTCAATTATCACGCAGTGAACTAGATCTACCCCCCCCCCATATTTTTTAAAAAAAATAGTGCAAATAAAAAGACAAGGAAAAAAACACTAAGAAAAACACGTTTTCATTAACGGTTCAAATATTATTTTAAGTTATGTTATGTGTCCTGTCCCCTCTCCGCGAAGCAGTAACGCTAAACACTAACAGGGGCTTTTCCCGCAGAAATTTAGTATAGAATGGTCTCCGCGAGTTAAACAAAGTCGTACGACGGTATTCACATAGAAAGTTGCATATATTAAATTAATCTAAAAGCTTGATGCAGTAACGGTGATTAAAAAAAAAGGTATTTTTTCTGTATATTTATAATTTGAATTGATTTTAAAAAAAGAAAGCTTTATTGTCTCTTTTTTAATTTTTATTTATAATTAATTAAAACTTATTTAAAAAGAAACATAAATCCCAATGTAAAGTCTCATTTCTTCTTTCCCCAACAATCTTAAGTCCTGTCCATGTGTTTCAGTGGTCGGACAGACACACCCCCAGCGTTGGTCATCTGCAGGCTCGTATTCTGGTTCGTTTTATTTATGGTCTTCCACGGGGCGGTCCTGTACCAGCTGTACCTCGGCGACTTAGGTAAGATGGGCAATGATGTACCAGCTGTGCCTCGGCGACTTAGGTAAGATGGGCAATGATGTACCAGGTTTACCTCGGTGATTTAGGTAAGATGGGCAATGATGAACCAGCTGTACCTCGGCGACTTAGGTAAGATGGGCAATGATGTACCAGCTGTACCTCGGTGACTTCGGTAAGAAGGGCTATGATGTACCAGGTTTACCTCGGCCACTTAGGTAAGATGGGCAATAATGTACCAGGTGTACCTCGGCGACTTAGGTAAGAAGGGCTATGATGTACCAGCTGTACCTCGGTGATTTAGTTAGGATGAGCAATGACCAGGTGTACCAGCTGTACTTTGGTGACTTATGTAAGATGGGTAATGATGTACCAAGTGTACCAGCTGTACTTTGGCGACTTAGGTAAGATAGGCAATAATGTACCAGCTGTACCTTGGTGACTTAGGTAAGAAAGGGCATGATTTACCAGTAATACTTTGGTGACTTGGCTAAGATAGGCAATCATTTACCAGCTGTATTTCGGTGACTGGGATAAGATAGGCAAGAAAAGCTGTACTTTGTCAACCTTGGAAACATAGGCAAATCATGCAACACTGTACATAGTTACATTGTACAACCATTCAACACTGTACATAGTTACATTGTAGAACCATTCAACACTGTACATAGTTACATTGTACAACGATTTTAAACTGTACATAGTTACATTGTAGAACCATTCAACACTGTACATAGTTACATTGTAGAACCATTCAACACTGTAAGTAGTTACATTGTACAAAAATTCAACACTGTACATAGTTACATTGTAGAACCATTCAACACTGTACATAGTTACACTGTACAACCATTCAACACTGTACATAGTTACATTGTAGAACCATTCAACACTGTACATAGTTACATTGTAGAACCATTCAACACTGTACATAGTTACATTGTACAACCATTCAACACTGTACATAGTTACATTGTACAACCATTCAACACTATACATAGTTACATTGTACAACCATTCAACAATGTACATAGTTACATTGTAGAACCATTCAACACTGTACATAGTTACATTGTACAACCATTCAACACTGTAAATAGTTACATTGTACAACCATTCAACACTGTACATAGTTCCATTGTACAACCATTCAACACTGTACATAGTTCCATTGTACAATTATGGAACAAGTGCAGGCCAATAGCAAACAAAATCTTTGTTTGGGGAACTGAAGGTGCAATCTTCTATAGCCAATGACGATGTCGGTACCTTCTGTATGGTTGCGAATAGGTGGTTGGTCAATACTATCTTGGGTTGTCACTACTATCTGGGGTGGTCACTACTATCTGGGGTGGTCACTACTATCTGGGGTGGTCACTACTATCTGGGGTTGTCGCTACTATCTGGGATGGTCACTACTATCTGGGGTGTTTATTACTATCTGGGATGGTCACTACTATCTGGGATGGTCACTACTATCTGGGATTGTCACTACTATTTAGGGTGGTCACTACTATCTGGGGTTGTCACTACTATCTGGGGTTGTCGCTACTATCTGGGATGGTCACTACTATCTGGGGTGGTTATTACTATCTGGGATGGTCACTACTATCTGGGATGGTCACTACTATCTGGGATTGTCACTACTATTTAGGGTGGTCACTACTATCTGGGGTTGTCACTACTATCTGGGGTTGTCGCTACTATCTGTGGGGTGGTCACTACTATCTGGGGTTGTTACTAACTTCTGGGGGTGGTCACTACTATCTGGGGTTGTCACTACTATTTGGGGTGGTCACTACTATCTGGGGTGGTCACTACTATCTGGGGTGGTCACTACTATCTGGGGTGGTCACTACTATCTGGGGTGGTCACTACTATCTGGGGTTGTCACTACTATTTGGGGTGGTCACTACTATCTGGAGTGGTCACTACTATCTGGGGTTGTTACTACTATCTAGGGTTGTCACTAATACCTGGATTTGTCAGTGCTATCCGGGGTCGCTTCGCTATACTGGAGAAATAATAAATACCTTATGATTCGGGTTAAAAGCCTCCCCACCCCCACATTTCACCATTTATGGCCCCCTTGGCTCTATCACCACTTGAATCTGGCTTCCGTGGCTCTGCTACCTCTTGAATCTGGCTCAAATGGCTCTATTGTCTCTTGAACCTGGGCCCCATGCCTCTATTACCTCTTGAATCTGGCTCGCAAGCCTCTATTACCTCTTTAATCTGGCTCACAAGGCTCTATTACCTCTTTAATCTGGCTCACAAGGCTCTATTACCTCTTTAATCTGGCTCACAAGGCTCTATTACCTCTTTAATCTGGCTCCCATGCCTCTTTTACCTCTTTAATCTGGCTCATAAGGCTCTATTACCTCTTTAATCTGGCTCCCATGCCTCTTTTACCTCTTTAATCTGGCTCACAAGGCTCTATTACATCTTTAATCTGGCTCACAAGGCTCTATTACCTCTTTAATCTGGCTCACAAGGCTCTATTACCTCTTTAATCTGGCTCACAAGGCTCTATTACCTCTTTAATCTGGCTCACAAGGCTCTATTACCTCTTTAATCTGGCTCACAAGGCTCTATTACCTCTTTAATCTGGCTCCCATGCCTCTTTTACCTCTTTAATCTGGCTCACAAGGCTCTATTACCTCTTTAATCTGGCTCCCATGTCTTTATTACCTCTTTAATCTGGCTCCCATGTCTCTATTACCTCTTTAATCTGGCTCACAAGGCTCTATTACCTCTTTAATCTGGCTCACAAGGCTCTATTACCTCCTGAGTTTTGTCTCGCCACTACACACCGTCGACCCTACCTTGCTTTAAGTATTGAAGACCATTCATTAAGATTAATCTCTGTGTGCCTTCATCGGACGGTATTAAATAACGAGCAGCGAAGGGTAAGCTTTAATGTTCTGGTTAACTCAGTGAATATTGTGGGCATTGTTATAAACTCTGTATTGTGAGAAGAAGAGGAAGACAGAGAAAAAGATGGGAAGATAACATCAAAGAATGGACGGGACTAAAACTAGGCGATGCCGTGCGTACTGCAGAAAACAGAGAGGAATGGAGACGGAGAGTTTTCATGTCATCTGTGGCGCCCCAACGGTCCAAGGACTCAGGGACATGATGATGATGATGACTGTGGGCATTGTTATAAACTCAATAATGTGGGCATTGTAAAAACTCAATAATGTGGGCATTGTTATAAACGCAATAATGTGGGCTTTGTTATTAACGCAATAATGTGGGCTTTGTTATAAACGCAATAATGTGGGCTTTGTAATAAACGCAATAATGTGGGCTTTGTTATAAACGCAATAATGTGGGCTTTGTTATAAACGCAATAATGTGGGCTTTGTTATAAACGCAATAATGTGGGCATTGTAAAAACTCAATAATGTGGGCTTTGTTATAAACCCAATAATGTGGGCATTGTAAAAACTCAATAAATTGGGCATTGTTATAAACGCAATAATGTGGGCTTTGTTATAAACGCAATAATGTGGGCATTGTAAAAACTCAATAATGTGGGCTTTGTTATAAACGCAATAATGTGGGCATTGTAAAAACTCAATAATGTGGGCATTGTTATAAACGCAATAATGTGGGCTTTGTTATAAATGCAATAATTTTGGCATTGTTATAAACGAAATAATGTGGGCTTTGTTATAAATGCAATAATTTTGGCATTGTTATAAACGCAATAATGTGGGCTTTGTTATAAACTGAATAATGTGGGCTTTGTTATAAACGCAATAATGTTGGCTTTGTTATAAACTGAATAATGTGGGCTTTGTTATAAACTCAATAATGTGGGCTTTGTTATAAACTCAATAATGTGGGCTTCGCTGTGAATTGAATTATTAAATCTAAGTGACAGTGACCGACGGCTATCTTGTAATTTCGTTTCATCCCTGCAGAAGAGAAGAGACTTCTGAGAGAGAGAATCGTCCTTTCAGAGATTGTCGTTCTCAAATTAGACCCAGTTAAAAAGGTATGCATGGGGTATCAAAAAATAAAAACTTTGCATTCTTTTTATTTTTACTAACACATTTCACAGTTTTATATAATTTTTGCAGTCGTTTCATTCTGACTCATTGCAAATTTTAATTGTTAACGTCCTCAGATACGCCTGCCCGAATCTCATGTCCCTACCGCCAAAGACCCTCCCATGCGTAAAGCAACTACTCAAATCACGAACGCACAAGCAGATGTGTCCGACAGTAACATGTCAAGAACCGAAAGTGGGCTGTCCACGGCTGCTGCCAGACACATATCAAAGGTACATTTCTCTAGACAGGCAATGACCAACGGAGCAGTTCGTCCGATCAGAAAAAAACGCATCAGTCTGAGGGTATCCAGAGACAACCGCAGTGAGAGTCAGAGGGTATCGGGAGACAACCGCAGTGTGAGTCAGAGAGTATCCAGAGACAACCGCAGTGAGAGTCAGAGAGTATCCAGAGACACCGCAGACGAGCACCGGCTGAGAAAGTTCCAATACCTGTACAGGGCGATGGGAGGTGGGAGAAAGTTGGAGGAAGTGGAGCACCCGTCAGACAAAGCCAGCCCACCTGTGGTGGGTTGGACAGACACAAATCCAATAGACAGCCCACTGGTCAGTTCAACAGACACAAGTCAACTAGCCAACCCACTGGTCAATTCAACAAGCACAAGTCAACCAGCCAACCCACTGGTCAGTTCAACAAGCACAAGTCAACCAGCCAACCAACTGGTCAGTTCAACAAGCACAAGTCAACCAGCCAACCCACTTGTCAGTTCAACAGACACAAGTCAACCGGCCAACCCACTGGTCAGTTCAACAAGCACAAGTCAACAAGCCAACCCACTGGTCAGTTCAACAAGCACAAGTCAACCAGCCAACCCACTTGTCAGTTCAACAGACACAAGTCAACCGGCCAACCCACTGGTCAGTTCAATAAGCACAAGTCAACCAGCCAACCCACTTGTCAGTTCAACAGACACAAGTCAACCGGCCAACCCACTGGTCAGTTCAACAAGCACAAGTCAACCAGCCAACCGACTGGTCAGTTCAACAAGCACAAGTCAACCAGCCAACCCAGTGGTCAGTTCAACAACCACAAGTCAACCGGCCAACCCACTGGTCAGTTAAACAAGCAAAAGTTGACCAGGCAGCCCACTGGTCAGTTAAACAAGCAAAAGTTAACCAGGCAGCCCACTGATCAGTCGAAATGCGACCAACACAGTGAAATCGTCAGTCGAGATTTCAATAATTTTGAAAATTAAAAAATATATATTTCAAATTGACAAAAACGTTGCAACTGCATGGGCTAATACCTTTAAATAGAGAAATAAAAATAACAGAAAAACTTTGAATTTTGTTTGAAAATCTAATTATATTGTCATAGCTTCTACCATAATTTTTATTTTTATTTTAAAAATTATTGTAAAAGAAATCGGGGAAATCCATAATGTGCAAAGTCTGTAAAAACTTATTTTGTTCAAATTTAACCATCTTTTTTTTTAATTACCCACTAAACGCACCGGCGATATTTCTAAGAGTCTCATTTGGTGCAGTTATCGGGAATTTTATTTCGTGAAATCAAATTGTCATCATATTTCATTCATCTTCCCCTTGAAACATCAGGAAATACAGATGTGTGTGTGTGTGTATGGGGGGGGGGGTTTGGACTGAAATTTTGAGAAAATGTGTTGTCGTCGGCTACTAGCCTATGTGCCAAGTTTCAACTCGACAGGTTGACGGGAAGTGGGTCAGTTAACCGTCCGAAGATTTTTGTCAGCCAGCCAGGAATAAAAGCGAAGTTAATATAAAAGATCTAAAAAGTTGCTACTACGCCTTTCATGTGCGTTCTACGACACACTCACACACAAAAAAGGAACTGTTTTGAACTTATGTTGAAATGGTGTTGATTTGGGTTAAAGGGAATTGACAATATATCATAATAGTGTTATCGTAATATCCCAGCTCTGTGTGTTATCATTGGAAAATCATACAAAATACCATTCCTAAGAATTCGACCATTCTCACTCTGTCATACACCGTCTACCTCGGAATGAACTGCCTGCGGGCTTATAGGACCAGTTTGTAAAAATAAAAATTATGTATGTAGAAGGATGATACACAGTCTAACTTATAATTGGATGTTTGTCTATCCTACTAAAATCTCGTGAATAAAATTTTACCGCACACATACTTTTCTGCTGGAATTAAACTTCAGCCCCTACCCCCAACATCATCATCAGTGGCACTACAGCCCTTGGAGGGGCCCTGGCCTGCTCCACCACATCCTTCCATTCGGATCGATCCATGGCATTCTGTCTTGATGCGCGAACCCCCAACTGGTGTAAGCCCTTCTATACATCGTCGATCCATCTCAGTCTTGCCCATAGGTTTGTGCCTGTATAGTATCACTTTCGCTACCCCAACCCTCAACCCCGTTTCCACTCCTTAAGAGTTAACGCCGCAATTCTGTCTTTGGTCATTTCCGGTTATTGTAACGGTATTGAGTGTTTCACTGACCTCTGACCCTGGCCTAAAACCTCATTTCATTTATTTAGCCAAGTATGCAGTTTTTAACCACTTAAAAAAATCTACCACATTAAAATCTATTTGTTAAGCCTGTGGATCACATTGTTAAACCTGTGGATCTCACACATTGTTAAACCGGTGGGTCACACACATTATTAAATCCGTGGGTCACACATTGTTGAACTTTTGGGTCACACATTGTTAAAACATAAACATAGCATGCTTCCATTTCCTAGCCATTTATCATTATTAAATTAAATGAGATTAGATTAGATGGATTACCTGAATTATATTTCATAAGATTAGCTAGATTATATGACAATTCATAATCTGGATTTTCGGGATTATATCACATAAAATCTGTTGCATTATCTGAATTATATTACATGTAATGGATAAGCTGGATTATATTACATTAAATGAATTATCTTGATTGTATTACATTAGATTATAAAGATTTCCTGGATCAGATTACATTAGATGGATTATCTGGATTAGATTATATTAGATCGATTATATTACATTAGATTTCATTAGATTACGTGGATTAGCTGGATTATTTTACATTATATTAGATTAATTATTTTTACATTAGATTACATGGATTAGCTGCATTATATTGCATTAGATTAGATGGATTATCTGAATTACCTGGATTATATTACATTCGATGGATTACCTGAATCATATTACATTAGATTAGATGGATTATCTGAATTATATTACATAAGATTAGATGGATTATCTGAATTATATTACATTATATTAGATGGATTAGCTGGATTATATTACAAATGCCATCTTATTACAAATTATATGACTTAAACTTAGCAGGTAAACTGCCACAAATCCCCAGGTTATATTAAAAACATGGTTAGGGTCGTACGACTTTTCCCTCAGTCAGAGCAATGTCCCACGACAAATGAACAGTTGGACAATTAACTCAGCGTCATCATAACAACATTGTTACTCTGAAAAAAACCAACACAAAAACAACACCTTTATTCCACATGTCAACTATAAATTATCTTTATTACAAGTACAGGGAATCTCAAAATACGATCACAGTGAACGCACGGCGATGTTTAAAAAAAAAAAAGCAACAACTAATATAGAGTCACAGTGAAACATGGGATCACCGGTTGAGCAAAAAATAACTTATGTGGTGAGAGAGTCTCGTGCAATGACACAACCCTCTAAACCAAATGGTTTTCGTATAAATCCTTTATATGCCAAGTTTTGTTTGCGTTTATGGCACTGTACGTTCTTTATCATGTAATAAGAAGCGGCTATGTAAATGGGGGGAACTGCTCGCGAAAACACGTTTCATATTTCCTTAATTTTCCCCTTTAATAAGCACATGCTATGTTTTACCGCATACCCAAATACGTTACAAACAAAAACCACACGGCAGCAGCTGCACAATTAATCTCCACACCAAAAACACGCAGCCATGGGGAAAAAATCCTATTTCATTCATCTCCTCGTTGAAAAAAAGGAAAAACATATGTTTTTTGGTGAGTTTGTGGTGGGGCTGAAAATTTGAAAGAGTGTGCTGTCATGAGCATCGAGCCTATGTGCCGATTTTCAGTGCGATGACATGACGGAAAATGGGTCAGTAAGCCGTTCGAATATTTTGCCCTCAACACACGAAGGAAAAAAGCGAAGTTAAGATAAAGGATTTAAAATAAAAATCTGTGAATTGAAAAACAACAATCACGACAGCCCAAGACAGTCGAGGCATTGGTGGGGTAAGAGGGGGAATATCATGGCGTTGACAAGGTGAGAGTTTCAATAGTATTACATCGACTAGTGGTACGAAGTGGAAGAAATAAACAACAGGGCATTGACAACTTAATCAGTAAAATAACATGTACTTGAAGACATTAGAAGTAAAATTAAATTGACAGCAGCATAAGAAGTTAAATTACATTGACAGCATAAGAGGTAAAATTACATTGACATCGTAAGAAGTAAAATTATATTGACAGCATAAAAGGTAACATTACATTGAACGCATAAGAAGTAAAATTACATTGACAGCATAAGAGGTAAAATTATATTGACAGCAAAAGAAGTCAAATTAAATTGACAGCATAAGAAGTAAAATTATATTGACAGAATAAGAGGTACAATTATATTGACAGAATAAGAGGTAAAATTATATTGACAGAATAAGAAGTAAAATTATATCGACAGAATAAGAAGTAAAATTATATTGACAGAATAAGAAGTAAAATTATATCGACAGAATAAGAAGTAAAATTATATTGACAGAATAAGAGGTAAAATTATATTGACAGAATAAGAGGTAAAATTATATTGACAGGATAAGAAGTAAAATTATATTGACAGAATAAGAGTTAAAATTATATTGACAGAATAAGAGGTAAAATTATATTGACAGAATAAGAAGTAAAATTATATCGACAGAATAAGAAGTAAAATTATATTGACAGAATAAGAGGTAAAATTACATTGAATAGACATGCGTACGATGACGAGCGATCGTCTCGTCCCCAAAAAAAGAAAGTTATAAGAATGTTTGAGATAACAGTACAGCTCGAATTTTGTGCTTTAAGCTAAAACAAAAACCCCCATGGCATTGGCGAAATAAGATGTAAGACAACAAGGCATGGACAGAACAAAACTATGTACAATGTAACCAAGTGGTGCGTGACCGAAGGTTTTAAATATTTGGCTAGAAGCTCAAGAAATTCAGGTCCTGAGAATGTGGCGAAAGCCTAGGAAGCGAAAGGGAAATTCGAAGAGAAAGGAAAATATATGTAATTTATAATATAGTACAAGTTAGTTTGTGACAAATATCTAAGAACTAGTCATAAAAACGGTGGATGAATCTGGATATCGAATGTTTCAGTTTATTCACGAGTATGACAAACATTCAATGAACACGTGGGATAACTCTGTATTTTGTAAGTTATTCACAATAGAAATAAGAAAGTGAACCTACCAGAGGCGTAGCGAAAAAGGGGGGGGGGAGCAGATGTCCCCGGGTGCCAGCTAGTTAGGGGCGTGAAAATGTTCTTTGATATGAATTTATTGATGAAAATAATGGTTTTGAGAGTTAAGAAAAAAAAGAAAAAGGGGCGCTTTAAAATGAATCTTGTCCCCGGGCGTGAATCTTGTCCCCGGGCGCCAAACACTTTCGCTACGCCTCTGGGACCCACCATGAGTATCCTTAGGACACATAAAGTAATCAGATAATTAAAATAAAAAATTATTATAGAAGTTACTGTGAGGGGCTTAGTTGATGAGAGGTTCGGTGTTTTGCGTCTGGACTCATAGTGTGAGATGCGATGGCACGCAGTTAACTCTCAATGCAGTAATGTTCGCAAATGTCCACGGAGACCCTGACCCACTCGGTGATTGACCTAACACTACAGGTCTAGATACTTTTCATTTCAGTGGGTGTGTTGGTGCCTGGTGTTACCCACAGTCCACAGCAGTGACACTTGACACAGCATGGCATTGACAGAAAAAAAATGATAAGTACATTAACATGGTATGACAGAAAAAAATGTGTCTAATAACAAGGCATTGACAGAATGTATATCTATAATAACATGGAATTTGCATAAAATATAGGCATAATAACATGGCATTGACAGAAAGTATTGGTATAATAAAATGGCATCGATAGAAAATATAGGTATAATAACATGACATTGACAGAAAATAGGCATAGTAACATGGCATTTGCAGATAAAATATTTATAATAACATGGCATTGACAGAAAAAATTGTATCATAACATGGAATTGAAAGAAAAAATTGTAAAATAACATGGCATTAACAGAAAAAATATGTATAATAACATGGCATTAACAGAGAAAATTGTATAATTACATGGCATTGAGAGAAAAAGCTTAGTATAATACATGGCATTGACAGAATAACATGGCATTGACAACGTGATACGTAAAATCTCGTGGCACTGACAGCATAAGAAATAAAATAACAAGTTCTTGGGAACATGGATAAAAGAACGAGTCTTGAAACAAAGTACCATCACGCGACTGACATTCGTGACAGTGCAATCTTAATGAGCGTGTATAGCGTACGTCCGATGACGAGCGATCGTCTCGTCCCCAGTTGACATCATATTGGCAACTATATAACAGCTTTCGACAGATAAAGGATAATAAATGAAGGACTGCGTCCATGCTATGTGAAGGAAAAAAATAGTGGAGCAAGGTATTGTGGAAGCTTGAATCGAAGGACGGGACAATAAGGTATGAACGTTTCGGCTAAGGGTCTTTTTCCCATCAGACAGGACACATGGAAATAGGACACGAAACAGAAACAAGTTAAAAAACTTAAGTGATCGCAATTGTTATTTCCGGAAATAGTTATTTTCATCTGTCATGTCAGCTTAGGAAGTGCCCCTAGCTGAAACGTTCTTGTGTTACTGCCCTGGTTCTTAATTCAAGCTTCCACAGACTTTGTTCTACTATTGCTTAAGAGAGATAAAACAAAAAATTACGTCAAAAAAATCGAAATGGTTTAATGTAAATGACAGCATTGTGTTTGTTGGGGCTAGTTCAACGTTTAGCTAAGCAGTTGTTGTCATCAATAGACACAGGTGGGACTCTTTTGTTTGGCTTTTAGATCTATATTATAAAATCAAGTGCCAAGACTTCCAGTCAACCGAGGCATTTGAAACGTGGCAAAAGTCAGGCTGATATACTCAAGATTCCTATAAATATCGACAATTCTATTAATAAAAAAAAAACCGATGAAACTATGGCTAATAGCCTTTTGATATTTGAGATGGCTGGAAGCCGGAAAGGGTTAGGGAGAAGGGATATTGCAGATATTTTCCCCGGCTTTGGCACTAAGATATAATGGGGTCCAGAAGATAAAAGTGGCTTCCTCTATAAACTTTAATATTTAATTAAACTTTTCATTTTAAAAAGTTCAAATCTTAAACACTGTTATTATGACCCATGCAATTCTACAGTCCCATCGAGAGAAATGATCAAGCTAATTCCAGTACAAAATTCTTTGTCCCATCTGTTTTGAACACACTATTTTAAAATTTCAATGAACATCATATATGATATATATATATATATATATATATATATATATATATATATATATATACTATTACTCCCCCTTTAACGTGAAAACGACACATATTTAATCCCACATTATTATAATATAGACCCCTTTTTAAAATTTCAATGAACATCATATATGATATATATATATATATATATATATATATATATATATATATATATATATACTATTACTCCCCCGTTAACGTGAAAACGGCACATATTTAATCCAACATTATTATAATATAGACCCCGGTCCCTGGTGGTCAGCCGCTGGCGTCACTTCAAGTAGCTGAATGGGGTGAACGATTACATTTGTAAATGCATAAACTCATACAATTTTCACCATTATAATGGTTTCATCTACATCAGGCCAGTGGATGTTGCTTTTGTTATAAATGGCTTGAAAAATTTAATCGAAATTATTGAGGCCCCATGCTACAGAATGTTCACAATTTTATAGAGAATGACCTCAAGTGATACGTCTCATGTGGACAAGACAGACTGGAATCTAACAAAATAACTGCCTTCGGACAAGATTTTTTGGTCGAGCATCCCCAGGCAATGTCCACGAGTTCATCAAGACCAATCTGGCTCAATCTAAGTATGTTGCACGTACTTGAGAAAACAGAACGCAGCCCCGTCTGTCAGAGCATGAGAGTTCAGTATCTAGACCAGGCTGTGTGGGTACCTAGCCAAGACGATGTTGGGACCTAGCCAAGGCTCTGTGGGAACCTCGCCAAGACTATGTGGGTACCTAGCCAATGCTGTGTTGAGACCTAGTCCAGGCTGTGTGTGGATACCTCACATAAGAGTCCACTACCACCCCTGGGCTGTGTGGCGACATCTCCCATGAGAGTCCAGTATCCAGCCCAGTCAGTGTGTGGGACATAGCCCAGTCTGTGTAGGGACCTAGCCCAGGCTGAGTGGGATCCTAGCCCAGGCTGTGTGGGGAAACCTCACATGCAAACATGTACGCCGGCCACTCGTCGCATTCTTCACTTTCCATCTCATCCTGGGCACCTTTAGAGCTGCTAGTGGTATCGTCCTTCTTGTCCTTCATATGGATGACCGACGAGTACATCTCAAGTAACAGGGGATTCTGCTCAATAGTGGAATACTTCTCCAGCCTTAATGTCTTCAGGAATTCCTTGAACTTGTCAGACACCGTTCTCACCTGTGTCAGTGCTAGGATGTATCTGGAAAATGGAAATAATTGATCATTTACAGAGTAATGGAGAGAGAGAGAGATAGAGAGGAGGGTGAGAGGGGTGTGAGGGAGCGGAGGGAGCGGAGGGAGAGAGGGGAGGAAGAGAGGGGAGGGAGAGAGGGGAGCCAGAGATGGGAGGGAGAGAGGGGGTAAAGAGAGATTGAGAGGAGGGAATGAGAGAGATAGAGAGAGGGAGAGAGGGAGAGAAAGATAGAAAGAGGGAGAGGGGGGAATGAGAGAGATAGAGAGATAGAGGAGGGAAGGAGAGATATAGAGAGATAGAGAGGGGGGTAAGAGAGAGAGAGAGAGATATCGGAGTCACAAGAAGAGACATTGGTAACGACATGTTCAAACGAGATATAGGGAGAGAGAGAGAGAGAGAGAAAGAGAGAGAGAGAGAGAGAGAGAGAGAGAGAGAGAGAGAGAGAGAGAGACGCAGAGAGAGACAGAGAGGAGCNGGAGGGAAGGAGAGATATAGAGAGATAGAGAGGGGGGTAAGAGAGAGAGAGAGAGATATCGGAGTCACAAGAAGAGACATTGGTAACGACATGTGCAAAAGAGATATAGGGAGAGAGAGAGAGAGAGAGAAAGAGAGAGAGAGAGAGAGAGAGAGAGAGAAAGAGAGAGAGAAAGAGAAACGCATAGAGAGGCAGAAAGGAGCTTGAGGTAGCCACTAGAATAACCCCACGTACCTGGCGAGCTGTTGTAAAGGTTTCTCGCAGCGGTTCTGTAGCCGGTACAGCAGGCACTGGCACAGCTCCCAGCGAATACACTCGGCTATCGGGGAGGCCAGCGGAACGTCGCGGTCTGAAAGAAACAATCAGTCGAGGAACTAAACCCCAAGGGCTTGTACTAACAAAACTACCATTATAGAAACCCATTTAGATTCGGCTATTAGATTAAATTAATTGTCAAAGTTTGTTTACAAACAATAATACTTTGACTGATTATTTGTTCTTCAATTGCTTTTAAACGTTCTTAGCTTTAAAAAAAAATTATTGTAGATCAAGATGTGGGGAATAATGAAATAAAAAAACACAATGAAAAACAAATACCAGGCACAGAAACATTGCAAATCCCCTCTACATACATAGGAGCCAGAGTTATTAATACATTGATCGCGGGCCCTTAATAAATAGAAGAAGAGGTCAATCCATGGCCCGTTTGGGCTCGAAGCCTTCGTCAGAAGAAAAAGAAGAAACAAAAAAGAATGAGAGAATTTGAACTTACCTTGTTAGTAGCGGTGATAATATGATAATTTCTCTCTCCCCCCCCCTCTTTTTTTTTTCTCCAATGAATTTCGCAGTCCCTTTTAGATTACAATTTTTCTTTTATGGCCCATTTGCACTTAACGAAACAAGTATACTTATTTTTTTTCCGGAAAATGTCAGAAGAAAAAAAAGAAAACAAAAAAAATGAGAGAATTTGAACTTACCTTGTTAGTAGCGGTGAAAAAATGATAATTTCTCTCCCCCCCCCCCCCTTTTTTTTTTCTCCAATGAATTTCGCAGTCCCTTTTAGATTACAATTTTTCTTTTATGGCCCATTTGCACTTAACGAAACAAGTATACTTATTTTTTTTCCGGAAAATGTTCATTGTGCACCGTAGTTGTAGACATTAAAATATTTTATAGTACACAATATGTTATGCTGTACTGTACTAAACTATAATTCATGAAGACACACGGATTTATGTATTTTCTTTAAGATTTAGTCCAGCCCCCCCCCTCCCCCTCCGAACGTGTTTGCCAGAACAGTGGATTAATGCCCCCCACACCCCAACCCACCCTAAATGCCGATGTCGGTATCGCTCACCTGTAGACATAACGATTATAGCCTTAAGTAGGACAACCTCCTCGTCAGTGGGGTCCAGCTTCTGTAGTGCGTCTGAGAATCTGGGGAAAACGGGATTCTACTTTCATTCGTTTTCTAATAGAGGCGAGGGCGTGTTAATTAATTGATATACTAGACTAGACTAGACTAGACTAGACTAGACTAGATTAGACTAGACTAGACTAGACTAGACTAGACTAGACTAGACTAGACTAGACTAGACTAGACTAGACTAGACTAGACTAGACTACCAGGGCAGCAGAATCTAAAAACTGAATAAAAAAAACCCACACAAAAACAACCTCTGGTTTATGGGAAAGCACAACTATTTGCAGAATGACAGTTGATGGATGGCTTAAATGACAAATGTTTACCAATTTGGGGTTGTCATTTCGAAAAATCTATAAATAGAACATCCGGGCATTCACTTTGGCCAATCTCATTAAATGGCAGTGATATATTAATAAGACATCCGGACATTCCGTGTGGCCAATCTTTCAACAGCTGTTTGGTACTTCTAGATTTTGGTCTTAGTGACACAGATATGTGTTGCTTCATTCCGGATCGTGCGCATGTGTTTTCATATGATTTAAGAATTACACACATCTTAGATTTAAATTTATATATATATAAAAATACATTTATAACTATATATCAGTTTATTAAGGACCATTTGAAATATTCGTGTTACCGTGGAGAAGATGAGCACCCCTAAACCATTTAAGAAATCAAGTGCGTAAAACAAAAACGAAAGAGCTGCAGCAATGGCCAGGAATGGACTTACTTCATGTACTCTGTTATCGCCACGTGCGTCCCCACTCTGCCGACATCGTATGCGCATGTCCACAGACCGCTCAGTCCCAAGCTGACCCCGAGTTCAAGGTTAACCGTGGGGTAGGTCGTGAACATGGCGAACTCTGACCCGGGAAGCTGGAAAAAAAATTGAGGTGAGGTCAAATTTTAAAAGAACTCTGACTCTGTTCATCAGCGCGAGCGATGAAAAAAAAAAAAAGCACAATGACAAACTATGGCTACAGGTAGAACAATGCCCTCCCCACGAGATGACCTAACCGCCTACCTTTGATCAGCTCCACTTGCGTGGCAATGTCCAGGTTTGAGAAACCCGGGATGGACTTGGCAAACTGGACAAGACCCCGGACACATCGCTCCATCCGCTGGAGGTAGGTGTTGATCATTCTCCTCCTGAGACGGAGAATTTAATCAAATGCAATAGAAAATCTCATGTGTATATTCCAGCTCTCCCTTATGTTAATGGTTACACTTTGTTTTGTGACATATCTACATTAGAAATGTTGAACGCGAGTCCCCTGGAATTGAAAAAGCGCGTAGGAAAAAAAGACTTTTGGATGAAGAATAAATCAAGCGCAACGTAAAACGATTTAATTACCCGGATCCACTAAATACTGACCTATCATCCATAACCACTAAAAACTAACAAGTTATCGACCCCCCCCCACTTAAAACAACAACAACAACAAAACAACAAAAAACAACGAATCTGTGATCCACATTCGCTATATGT
Source organism: Lymnaea stagnalis (assembly GCA_964033795.1). Lineage (NCBI taxonomy): Eukaryota > Metazoa > Mollusca > Gastropoda > Lymnaeidae > Lymnaea > Lymnaea stagnalis. The sequence goes on along the minus strand of CAXITT010000316.1, from coordinate 533,986 downwards.
AATCCGCTATTGATGTCCACTAAAAATAACCTGTTACACAAAATCAACCAACAACTAACCTTTTATCCAACATCAACCAACAACTAACCTGTTATCCACATCCATTCCAGTGACTGAGTAAATCTCATCGTACTCCTTCTCAGGCAGAAAGTCCAGACTTCCGAATGTCTTATTTTTTAGTCTGCATGCTTCCTGTTGGTTTGGGGGCGGGGGTGTGGGGGAGGGGGGGTTGCAGGTGGTGTGGGTATAAAGATTCATGAAATACTATAGTTTTTTTTGGATTTAAAAAAGGGGGTTGGTAATAAAATGGCAGGAACCTATTGGTCGAACGGCTGATGAGAGATTGGCCAAACGGAAGGCCCGGATGCATGCTGAAAAGCATCGGTAGCAGCCATGTATTACGAAAACACCTTCTAAAAAATAGTCCTATTACATAGTGTGCTGTGGGGTGTCACGCCCTGAGATATGACAAACCTTAATATGCTTAAGAAGTAAAAATCGCTACATTCTGTAAATTGGTTTAATTCTAACATTACATTTATGTAGCACTGCTGTCACTGTTATTTGATGGTTGTCAAAACGATTCGTTGCATTATATCAGTTATTGAGAATTTTAGGTAATATCAATTATCAATAATATTACTGTCTCAATTATTATCTCTGAAGTCTAAGATTTAAATTCGCTGTAACAAATAGGGTTCGTGAATAAAGCTTTTTAAGAACCTCTGTAAACCTATAATGATGTAAAAGTCTAAGACATTACTTACAAAGTGCGCCTGTTGCTGCCTTCTCATCTCTTCCTTGGGCACCGACGTGAAGTCCACGATGTTCTCCCGGTGGGACTCCATCAGCGTCGAGATGACGCCATCTCTGTTTTTGAACAGGTTCGGCACCGAGGAGACGGTCAGCTCTTGCGGTTGGCCGGTCAGGAAGGACATGACGTAGCTCCCCGCGTAGTAATCCTCGTCCGAAAGTGGGGACGGCAGTGGCGACGTCACGAACCTCGGGCTGGTGGGGCTGGCGGCCGTGAGCAGTGTCTGGACAGGGGAGGGTTTCTGGGACACTGGTGAGCTGAGGAGTTGAATGGCTCATGGATGTTAAAAAAATATAATGGAATGAAGGTAAGTAGAAGTTCGATTGTAAGGACTAACTGTCACAAGATGAATAGGGTATTTTAAAAAAAAAAAATGGTATTTCCGATAATGTAAAATTAAATAATAAAAAAGGGTTGAACTGCGATAACATTTTTAGGTAGATTAATGAGACACACACACAATGTGTTTAAATAAAACAATATATGTTTACACAAAATTCAAATTTAAACGCCTTCATCAGTACAACAACAACAACAACAAAAATTGATATAAGTTAAAAATATACTGGTTAATAAGGGGAGAGACTGCAATCAGGTTAGCACAATATAAGATGAGTAAAACAAGGTAGGGTTAATCTGAAAAAAAGAAACGCATCAAAACAACGAACGCGTCGGCGGAAAGCCTTCGTCAGCGAACAAAACAACAGAAAAAACGGTATAAAATAAAAAAATAAGAAATATCACTTAGCTTGGACGTTGTTTTGTTCGCTGACGAAGGCTTTCTGCCGATACGTTAGTTGTTTTGTTGCGTTTCTTTTTTCAGGTTTAACCCTACTCTGTTTGACTCATTTTATAAAAAAATATACTGGCAGAAACCTATTAACAGACAGCTGTTGGAGTGATTGGCCAAACGGAATGCCCAGTTGTATACTGAAATAGTTTTTAGCGGATGTGAATAATATATATATATATATATATATGTATATATTTATTTATTTATTTATTATGTCAAGTTAATATATATATATATATATATATATGAATTACTTTTGTGTTGTACCGATGAAGGCATTTTCGGAAACGTTTAAATTTGTAATCTGTGTAAACAAAATTAAAGCCTTTAATATATTTTATTTACACACACTATTTTTGTCTCCATCATGATGATGTCAAAGCTAATTAAAAAAAAAATAATATATATATATTTTATTGAAAAAAACAGTAGGTCTGCATTCTTCTTCCACATATAGTGTCGGGGTTTCCTGAACTGCTTGCCGTTGGTTTGACTGAACATGTTTCATAATGATGTTGCCTCAACTTGTGGACATACATTTTAAAAAAAAAAATTATATGTCACACAGTACAATACGAGGCCAGCAGATAAGTGATGTCTGGATATTCGAGTTCTCTACTGTATTCCTAAGATTGGATGCCTTTTTCGTTTGGAGGCTGTGTGATTATTTCAAGAAGTATGTACGATTTTAAATTATCAGAATATTTTTAAAAAAAATTGCGCACAGGTCCTATGATCGCAGCTACGCCAAGTTAATACAGGTCGTATGGTGACAGCTACGGCAAGTTAATATAGGTCCTATGATCGCAGCTGCGCCAAGTTAATACAGTTCCTATTATAGCAGCTACGCCAGGTTAATATAGGACCTCTTATTGCAGGTAAGCACATTTAATATAGGTCCTATGATTGCAACAACGCCAAGTTAATATAGGGGAAATTATTTAAAAAATAGATAAATAAATAGATTCTCAGAAAACTGCTATCAAAGTAATTTCAGAAGACCACATTCAACTAGAAGCGCTTCTTTTACGCGCCAGCCACGTAAGGACTGAAATATATCGAATTAGTAAACATATTTATCTGTTATGTTTCACGTTCCTAAGACAAAGTTAACGTGGCCAACTGATACATGTAATCTGGATGAAATAGATAGTTTTTAAACTATTGGGGGTCATTGTCTCATGACATCTCAGTTTAGTAAAAACAAATATCGTGATTATTCAAGAGTAACGAAAAAGAATGAAACATTTGAGTTGCATTGAGGACAGTTTTAGTAATTGCACATTTTTAATAGAGCTTAAAAAGATGCACGGGAACAACGCTGCGGCGAAACGAAAGGCTTGATAAGGTGGCTACTCCTAGCGGTTATCCACGGCGAAAGAAAAAAAGTGTTTGAAATAGAGTTGCCGATATTTAAAAAAAAGGGCGTGAAAATATTTTAGATTTTGAATCAACTGCCAAAGAAGGATGCCGGCAAATAAACATTATACATATTTTTTTTATTTACATTTATGGCCAAAAAAAGAAGGTCAGGAAACCAAATTAAATGTGGCACTGACCTTCTTGGGAGATCTGCACGTTGTTGGATGTACTCCCCCATGATGTGAGCAGCGACACTCTCTTCCCTGAAGCATTTAGATTCACCATCTGTCTTCAGATCGCTGCACTGCTCAACCTTCATGCGCTGACCACTGTCCAAGTTAAGCACAGTGGCACCAGGACAGGGCTGCATGAGGTCAGGATTCGGGACCGGGTTCACTGCGCTAGATGGCGAGAGAACCGGAGGCGTGGCGCCTTTGGAGCAAGACGAGGCTGGAGTGTTTGGCGACTGCTCGGGGCGTGTGTAACACAAAGTGTGGAACACCTCATAGTCTCCTTGCAGCTGTTCTTGCTTGATGGGTTTCAGATCATTTAAATGTCCCGCGGTCACGATGCATTGACCTCCTGATTCACCGGAAGTTGGCGCGCCATTTTGATCAGAGTCGAGGCAGCCATTGGCGTAGCTACTGAAATTGTTTTTGATAAACTGATCTGATTCCCCGTATGAAGATTTCATGTAAGTCTTACAATGGGTGCGTGTATTGAAATTATGAAACCTATCACCTGGTTTTATGGAATTCATATCTTGGTCTGGGCAGGAACTGAGGGAAGTATCGCCACAATGGCGAGTAGCTTGAGCAGGTAATCTTAATGTTTGCTTAGCTCCTTTGTTAAAATGACCAGCCGGGTCACTTTTGAACTCAGATTCGCAATTTCCGAAGAGGTGGTTTGTGGTGCGGTGAGATATATCCGCAAAAAATTGCTGCGCATTTGACGTGTACAGCTGCGATGACGTCGGACTGATCGCGTAAGATGTGCTAGTACGCGTCACCCCAACCGCGCAAGCCATTTTGGACTGGCTGAGCATTGATGGATTCATGAAAGAGATGCACGGTGAATCGGAGGATACCTCCATAAATTTCTGGTTCCCATTGGCTTCTAGTTGGAGAAAATGTCCAGAGGACACCGTCTCGGCCCCTGAAGATGAGCTTTCTTGGGAACTGTTGAAAATTTCATTGAAAAGTGGATCGTATCCTTCTTTAGTGGCAGTGTCAACGCCGATGAGCGAGTGGGAGCAGAGGTCCCCAAGTCCCATGTCGTTGACGTCTTCGATGGATGATGTTGAGCTCGCCAAAGAGGAAGTTAGAGAGGAGGAAGGTTGGCAGCTACCGTCTGGAATACAAAGTCAGATAGACACATTTAGCTCTACTTGACTTGGATAAGGTTAATATATCGGTCTATGGTCCAATCAGTTGAAAATTAGGGCCCAACAGGACAATTAGGGCCTAATTATTTAAAATTAGTGGCCCAATCAATTTACAATTAAGGCCCAATTAGTTTACAATTAGGGCCCAATCAGTTGACAATTAGGGCCCAATCAGTTGGCAATTAGGTCCCAATCAGTTGACAATTAGGGCCCAATCAGTTGACAATTAGGGCCCAATCTATTTAAAATTAGTGTCCAATCAATTTGCAATTAGAACCCAATCAATTTACAATTAGGGCTTAATCAGTTTACAAGTATAGGGCCCAATGTCAACTCCTACCGTCTTCTTGGATTGATTACATTCGTCAGTTCTTTCATACGTTGAAGCGTCGTACTATTCTAACTATCAACTAACAAACTCAACTCCTTTTCATAATAACTAGAACTTTAATATCTAAGTAAATATAATAAACATCCTATCACTCCAAGGTTCCACTCAAGACTGCCAGCACGACTAAAACATACGTCACAACACTGCATAGACAATACGTCACGACTCAGCATAAAAATACGTCATAAATACAATGGCGGGAAGAGCGTTCACTAACTATAATAGTCAAGCGCGGGAAAAGCGTTCAACAACTAATGAACATAATATTGAGTCGCAACAATTCCTAATGAACGCTCATACTCGACATATCCCCCCTCTTTCATTTCAGATTTTACTCAGGGAGTGAAATCGTCACCAGACATACAAAATTTACAT